>JAGIQG010000149.1:27500-69559 GCA_024679065.1 Sphyrna mokarran | reverse complement strand
TCCATCGAAGACCATCCCTCTAATCCCCTAACTCTCCATCGAAGACCATCCCTCTAATCCCCTAACTCTCCCATCGAAGACCATCCCTCTAATCCCCTAACTCTCCCATCGAAGACCATCCCTCTAATCCCCTAACTCTCCATCGAAGACCATCCCTCTAATCCCCTAACTCTCCCATCGAAGACCATCCCTCTAATCCCCTAACTCTCCCATCGAAGACCATCCCTCTAATCCCCTAACTCTCCCATCGAAGACCATCCCTCTAATCCCCTAACTCTCCCATCGAAGACCATCCCTCTAATCCCCTAACTCTCCATCGAAGACCATCCCTCTAATCCCCTAACTCTCTCATCGAAGACCATCCCTCTAATCCCCTAACTCTCCATTGAAGACCATCCCTCTAATCCCCTAACTCCCCCATCGAAGACCATCCCTCTAATCCCCTAACTCTCCATCGAAGACCATCCCTCTAATCCCCTAACTCTCCCATCGAAGACCATCCCTCTAATCCCCTAAAACTCCCATCGAAGACCATCCCTCTAATCCCCTAACTCTCCATCGAAGACCATCCCTCTAATCCCCTAACTCTCCATCGAAGACCATCCCTCTAATCCCCTAACTCTCCCATCGAAGACCATCCCTCTAATCCCCTAACTCTCCCATCGAAGACCATCCCTCTAATCCACTAACTCTCCCATCGAAGACCATCCCTCTAATCCCCTAACTCTCCCATCGAAGACCATCCCTCTAATCCCCTAACTCTCCCATCGAAGACCATCCCTCTAATCCCCTAACTCTCCATCGAAGACCATCCCTCTAATCCCCTAACTCTCCCATCGAAGACCATCCCTCTAATCCCCTAACTCTCCATCGAAGACCATCCCTCTAATCCCCTAACTCTCCATCGAAGACCATCCCTCTAATCCCCTAACTCTCCCATCGAAGACCATCCCTCTAATCCCCTAACTCTCCCATCGAAGACCATCCCTCTAATCCCCTAACTCTCCATCGAAGACCATCCCTCTAATCCCCTAACTCTCCATCGAAGACCATCCCTCTAATCCCCTAACTCTCCCATCGAAGACCATCCCTCTAATCCCCTAACTCTCCATCGAAGACCATCCCTCTAATCCCCTAACTCTCCCATGAAGACCATCCCTCTAATCCCCTAACTCTCCATCGAAGACCATCCCTCTAATCCCCTAACTCTCCCATCGAAGACCATCCCTCTAATCCCCTAACTCCCCCATCGAAGACCATCCCTCTAATCCCCTAACTCTCCATCGAAGACCATCCCTCTAATCCCCTAACTCTCCATCGAAGACCATCCCTCTAATCCCCTAACTCTCCCATCGAAGACCATCCCTCTAATCCCCTAACTCTCCCATCGAAGACCATCCCTCTAATCCCCTAACTCTCCCATCGAAGACCATCCCTCTAATCCCCTAACTCTCCCATCGAAGACCATCCCTCTAATCCCCTAACTCTCCCATCGAAGACCATCCCTCTAATCCCCTAACTCTCCCATCGAAGACCATCCCTCTAATCCCCTAACTCTCCCATCGAAGACCATCCCTCTAATCCCCTAACTCTCCCATCGAAGACCATCCCTCTAATCCCCTAACTCTCCCATTGAAGACCATCCCTCTAATCCCCTAACTCTCCCATCGAAGACCATCCCTCAATCCCTAACTCTCCATCGAAGACCATCCCTCTAATCCCCTAACTCTCCCATCGAAGACCATCCCTCTAATCCCCTAACTCTCCATCGAAGATATCTCTAATCCCCTAACTCTCCATCGAAGACCATCCTCTAATCCCCAACTCTCCATCGAAGACACCCTCTAATCCCCTAACTCTCCCATCGAAGACCATCCCTCTAATCCCCTAACTCTCCCATCGAAGACCATCCCTCTAATCCCCTAACTCTCCCATCGAAGACCATCCCTCTAATCCCCTAACTCTCCCATCGAAGACCATCCCTCTAATCCCCTAACTCTCCATCGAAGACCATCCCTCTAATCCCCTAACTCTCCCATCGAAGACCATCCCTCTAATCCCCTAACTCTCCCATCGAAGACCATCCCTCTAATCCCCTAACTCTCCCATCGAAGACCATCCCTCTAATCCCCTAACTCTCCCATCGAAGACCATCCCTCTAATCCCCTAACTCTCACATCGAAGACCATCCCTCTAATCCCCTAACTCTCCATCGAAGACCATCCCTCTAATCCCCTAACTCTCCCATCGAAGACCATCCCTCTAATCCCCTAACTCTCCATTGAAGACCATCCCTCTAATCCCCTAACTCTCCATCGAAGACCATCCCTCTAATCCCCTAACTCTCCATCGAAGACCATCCCTCTAATCCCCTAACTCTCCCATCGAAGACCATCCCTCTAATCCCCTAACTCTCCATCGAAGACCATCCCTCTAATCCCCTAACTCTCCATTGAAGACCATCCCTCTAATCCCCTAACTCTCCCATCGAAGACCATCCCTCTAATCCCCTAACTCTCCATCAAGGACCATCCCTCTAATCCCCTAACTCTCCCATGAAGACCATCCCTCTAATCCCCTAACTCTCCATTGAAGACCATCCCTCTAATCCCCTAACTCTCCCATCGAAGACCATCCCTCTAATCCCCTAACTCCCCCATCGAAGACCATCCCTCTAATCCCCTAACTCTCCATCGAAGACCATCCCTCTAATCCCCTAACTCTCCATCGAAGACCATCCCTCTAATCCCCTAACTCTCCCATCGAAGACCATCTCTCTAATCCTAACTCTCCCATCGAAGACCATCCCTCTAATCCCTTAACTCTCCCATCGAAGACCATCCCTCTAATCCCCTAACTCTCCCACGAAGACCATCCCTCAATCCCCTAACTCTCCCATCGAAGACCATCCCTCTAATCCCCTAACTCTCCCATTGAAGACCATCCCTCTAATCCCCTAACTCTCCATCGAAGACCATCCCTCTAATCCCCTAACTCTCCCATCGAAGACCATCCCTCTAATCCCCTAACTCTCCCATCGAAGACCATCCCTCTAATCCCCTAACTCTCCCATCGAAGACCATCCCTCTAATCCCCTAACTCTCCATCGAAGACCATCCCTCTAATCCCCTAACTCTCCCATCGAAGACCATCCCTCTAATCCCCTAACTCTCCCATTGAAGACCATCCCTCTAATCCCCTAACTCTCCATCGAAGACCATCCCTCTAATCCCCTAACTCTCCCATCGAAGACCATCCCTCTAATCCCCTAACTCTCCCATCGAAGACCATCCCTCTAATCCCCTAACTCTCCCATCGAAGACCATCCCTCTAATCCCCTAACTCCCCCATCGAAGACCATCCCTCTAATCCCCTAACTCTCCCAGCCCAATAACACCTCACTTTTGGAATTCACATCCCCCTTTATCCCTGTCTCTCTTTGCACTCTCCCTATATATGTGAGTCCCACATTCTCCCCCACTCCCTGTGGGAACAAGTCCCACATTCTCCCCCACTCCCCGTGGGACCAAGTCCCACATTCTCCCCCACTCCCAGTGGGACCAAGTCCCACATTGTCCCCCACTCCCTGTGGGACCAAGTCCCACATTCTCCCCACTCCCCCCGTGGGAGCGAGTCCCACATTCTCCCCCCACTTCCCCCGTGGGAGCGAGTCCCACATTCTCCCCCACTTCGCGTGGGAGCGAGTCCCACATTCTCCCCACTCCCGTAGGAGCGAGTCCCACATTCTCCCCCACTCCCTGTGGGAGCGAGTCCCACATTTCTCCCCACTCCCCGTGGGAGCGTGTCCCACATTCTCCCCCACTCCCCGTGGGAGCAAGTCCCACATTCTCCCTCACTCCCCGTGGGAGCGAGTCCCACACTTCTCCTTACTCCCTATGTGAGGAAGTCCCATATTCTCTCTGTGGGAACAAGTCCCATATTATCCCCCCACTTCCCGTGGGAGCGAGTCCCACATTCTCCCCCACTCCCCATGGGAGCGAGTCCCACATTCTCGTCCATTCCCCCGTGTGATCAAGTCCCACATTCTCCCCCATTCCCTGTCAGAGCGAGTCCCACATTCTCCCCTCCTCCCTGTGGGAGCGAGTCCCACATTCTCCCTGTGGGAGTGAGTCCCACACTTACCCCCACTCTCCATTGGCATGAGTCCCACATTCTCCCTCGACCCCGTGGGAGTCACACTCTCCCCCCACTCTCCGAGTAAAGCCATCGCGCCGATTCGAGATCCTTGTGCGAGTCCCAATTTGTTTGTTGCCTCCCTTACAAGCAGAAAGGTTTCCTTTCTGTCGAACCTGTGGTAGGTTTCCCTAATCCTTTTCGAGATCCACCCTTCGGGTCGAGAGCTCCCCGTTCTTCCCCTGACCTGTCCGGCTTCGCCTGTGAGATAGTTTGGGCCCCTTTCTCGTTTCCTCCTGGGGGGATTCCGGTTGGGTTTGAGAGCGGGACAAGTGGATTCATTCCCGAGGGGGTCCATCCCTACGGATTCGATAAAAGAGTCTCTGCGTCTGAACGTTTATGTGTGCACTCTGAAAAATGGAACTTGTGTCCTTTCTCTGTGGGGGTGGGCAGTTGAAGATTTCGGAAAAGTTCGAGGGGAGGGGACCCAAGTGTTTTGGATGGTGGAGGGGGCGGTGGGGGCTTGCGAGAGTGTGGGTGCAGTTACGATCAGCGATGGTCGGGGGGCGGTGGGGTGGGGGGGCGGGGTGCTCCTGCGTCTTTCCCGGGAGTTGGTTGGTGGGTCAGGATCACAAGAGGGGGTGTGTGCGTCTCAGCGCAGAGTTGAGCGGGGTGGGGGGTCTGGCTCCGGCTCCGGTTGAGGATTCCGAAGGCCGTCGCAGTTCAATAGCCGGTCTCCCGCCCTCTGCCCCCTCCCCCGCTGAACCCACAACCCCGGCCAGGAGCGGTGTTCGCAGGCCAGCGGAGGGCACACGTGCGGGGTCAAAGCCAGCCCGCTGGAGATGGGGTCCGGGTCTCCGGAAGGGTCCGCTCCCCACCTTCACTCTCCCCCCACCCCACCCCCCACCCCGCCCCCACCCTGGGTGGGGGGTGGCATGGTTGACAGGGCAAATCTGTGGACAGTGAGTGAGGACTAGTTACAGAGAGGTACACAGCTAACAGCTCCTCCACTGGATAAACCGTGAGTTGTTCAAGCCAGTGATCCAGTGAGCCAGTGCCCACTGGATCTCCCAGTAAAACACTGCCCACTCTATTTCCCCAATGAAACACTGTCCACTCAACCTGCCTGTGACCCAGTGTTCCACTGGATCTCCCAGTGAGTCAGTGTCCTCTCAATCCCCCAGTGAGCCAGTGTCTACTGGATTCTCCATTGACCTAGTGTCCACACAATCCCCTTAATGACCCAGCGTCCATTCAATCCCCAGTGACTCAGTGTCCACCGGGTACCTAGACCCAGTGTCCACTGGACATCCAGTGGCCCAGTGTCCACGGACACCCAGTGGCCCAGTGTCCACTGGACACCCAGTAGCCCAGTGTCCACTGGACACCCAGTGGCCCAGTGTCCACTGAACACCCAGTGACCCAGTGTCCTCTCAATACCCAGTGACGCAGTGCCCACACAATTCCCCAGTGACCCAATGTCTACTGGATGGTCCAGCAACGCAGTGTCCACTGGATACCTCAGTGACACAATATCCATTCAACCCCCAGTGACCCAGTTTCCACTCGATCTCCCAGTGTTCACTGGATCCTCCAGTGACCCAGTGTCCATTCAATCCCTAGTGCCCGCTGGGTACCCCAGTGGCCCACTATCTGCTCAATCCCCCCAGTGACCCAGTGTGCACTGGATCCTCCCAGTGACCAACGTCCGCTCAACCCATCCCCCTCAGTGATCCGGTACCCACTCACCTCCCCAGTGTCCATTCAACTCCCAGTGACCCAGTGTCCACTGGATACCTCAGTGACTCAGTATCCCTTCAACCCCCAATGATCCAGTGTGCACTTAATCTCCCCAGTGTCCCAGTGTCCTCTGGATCTCCCAGTGGTTTTCGGGAAGAAAGGAGCCAGGGGAGTGAATGGGTATGAGGGGAGTTTGCAGGGGGCAGGGTAGGCTCTCACTTAGAGGTGGGGCGGGGGCGTGGGGGTGTGGAGATTGGTGGGCAGGATGTGTTTTTTTGGAAGGGGGGAAGAGGGAGGTGGGGGAAGGGATGGAGTTGACTATGCGCAGGGTGGGCTCTGTTCCCCGGCGGGGGAGTGGGGATTGCGGGATGAGGGGGGGTGGTGGAGAGGGGGGAAGCAGTTTCTTGGGGTGGGGGGGGGGGTGGGCGGAGGGGGTTAGCAGAGACAGAACAGGTTGGGGGAGCTCTGACCCCCAAGGGTGGGGGTTGGAGTTGAGGGGCTTTTCTCAGAGGGAGGGAGGACTGTGGCAAGGTGGGGGAGGATGTTGACTTAGGTGAAGTGGGGGCCCTCATTCCTGTGGGGGGGGGTGGTTGTGGAGGCAGAGGGGCATACTTTGGGAGGAAGGAGGAAGAGACTAAGGAGGTTGGGGTGGAGCCCTATTTCGGGAGGGGGGGAGCAAGGGAGGGAAGTGTGGTGTGGATTGTGAGGATGGAGGCAGGTTTTGGTGGGGTTGGGGGGGTCAAGGAGGGGGGGGGTTCAAGGTTTGATTGACAAGGGGGGGGGTGTGGGGGGAGTTACGTGAGCCAGGAGGGAGAGTGGGGCTGGGTGCAAAGAGGGGGGGCAATGAAGAGGGGAAAGGGTGAGGGGGGTTTCGGGAAGTGATGGGGGGGGGTACAGGAGTAGAATCACGGGGGTGGCAGAGAGGTTGAAGGAAAGGGGATGGGGGGAGAGAAATGAAGGGGGAGGAGTGTGAGGGGGTCGGTGTGGGGGCAGGGAGTAATTCCGATTGGGGGGTTGTGGCAGTGGTGAGAGGGAAGAGGGAGGGAGGGAGGAGATTCCGAGGGGGAATGAGGGGGGGCAGTGGTGAGAAGGAGAGGAGGGAGGGAGGAGATTCCAGTGGGGAGAAGAGGGAGGGAGGAGATTCCGAGGGGGAATGGGGGGGCAGTGTGAGAGAGAGAGGGAGGGAGGAGATTCCGAGAATGAGGGGGGGCAGTGGTGAGAGGGAGGGAGGAGGGGGAGATTCTGAGGGGGATGAGGGGGCAGTGATGAGTGGGAAGAGGGAAGGAGGGAGGAGATTCTGAGGGGGATGAGGGGGCAGTGGTGAGTGGGAAGAGGGAAGGAGGTAGGATTTCCGGGAGGGGGCGTTAAGGGGGCAGTAGTAAGCAGGAAGAGGGGGAGGTAAGGGATTTCAAGGGCCAAGGATGTAGAAAGTGGGGGGGGGGAGTGGTTTTAGGGGTGGGGGGGGTGAAATTCCAAGGGGACGTGGAGGGCAGTGGCGACTGGGAAGAGGAGAGAAGGGGAGGTAGGAGATTCCCAGGAGAATAAGGAGGACAGTGGTGAGCGGGAGGAGGAAGGGAAGGAGGTAAGAGATTCCGGAGGGATGCAGGGGGACAGTAGCAAGCGAGTGGGTGGAGGGAGGTAGGAGATTCCGAGAGGGAACCGGGGGGAGGGGGGCGGGGGTGGGGGGGGGTGGCAGTGGTGAGCAGGAGGAGGAAGGGAGGGAAGTGGGAGATTCCGAGGGGGGGGGGGAATGAGGAGGCAGTAGCGAGCAGGAGGAGGGGGAAGGGAGGGGGAACGAGGGTACGATTTGTACGGGATTGAAATTTGCGTGTGTTGTGGGGTGGGAGGGAAGGTGAGCAGCGAGGGAGACAGAGAAAGGACGGAAAGGTTCCTCTGGGGGGGGGCGATTTCCGATACCGGAATCAAAGCTCCAAATTGTCTGTGAAAGAGAGAGAGAACGAGAGAGAGAGAGAGAGAGACAAAGCTAAAGAGAGAGAGAACGAGAGAGAGAGAGAGAGAATAGTCTCGGGAAAATTAATGTGGCAAAAGAAAAGTGACTTGTTCGCAGGACAATCTTATACAACTTTGTTTTTCTGTAACTTTTTTTCTTCATGCAAATATCATGGGCCAATTTATTGATGTAAGTTAACCATGGAATCCTCTTTTCTCTATAACCGAGGTCACAGTTTAGGAAATTCTTATACGATTTTAAAAAAAACAGCTACTCGTTAAAGTTTGTCGCTTTTTTTCTTCTACGTGTGTATTTTTTTTAGTTTAAAAAGACATCTTTCTCTTAAAAAAAAAACTGGCAAAGAAAAAAGAGAGATTTACATCTGTTTATAAGGCGAACGGGGTTGGGGAGGGGGGGGAAAAGTAGCGTTAAAAGTTTTAACTCGTAATTCTTGGTAGTAGTGTGTAATGTTTGAGCTGTGCTCCCGATTTTCACGGGCCAAGACTGATTTATTTTCTTCCTACTCCCCCCGCCTACCTCCCTATTTTTCGTCCCCTCCCTCTCTGTTTCTCCCTCCCCATTTCTTCCTACACCTCCTCCCCCACTCCCTATTTCTCATTCGCCTCCCTCTCTGTTTCTCCCCCCTCCACTTAAAAAAAACAATCCCCCAACCCTCTTCCCTGCCCCCTCTCCTACTCCCCCCCCCCCTACCCTCCACCACCACCTCCTCCTCCCCACCCCTATCCTCCCCCTCCTCCCCCACCAACACTCCTCCCTATCCCAACCCTCTCCTCCCCCACTCCTCCCCCCACCCCCTCCGTCCCCCACCACCCCCTCCTCCTCCCCCACCCCCCTCCTCCTCCCACACCCCCCTCCTCTCATCCCCCACCACCTCCTCTCCTCCCCCCACCCCCTTCTCCTACCCACCCCCTCCTCCTCCCCCACCCCTCTCCTCCCCCCTCCTCCCCCACCCCATCTCCTCCCCCACCGCCCTCTCCTCCCCCACCCCTCCTCCTCCCCCAACCCCCTCCTCCTCCCCCACCCCCTCCTCCTCCTCCCCACCCCCTCCTCCTCCCCCACCCCCCTCCTCCACACCCCTCCTCCCCCCTCCTCCCCCACCCCTCCTCCTCCCCACCCCTCCTCCCCCCACCCCTCCTCCTCCCCCACCCCCCTCCTCCTCCCACACCCCTCTCCTCCTCCCCCACCCCCTCTCCTCCTCCACCACCTCCTCCTCTTCCCGCAGGTGGCGAGCTCATCTTGCCCATTATTACGGAGGACGCGCTCGAGGTGCCATCGATTGTCACCCGCTCGCCCTTCCTGGCGCCCCCGCCCACCTATCGCCCCTTCCTGCGGGTGCTGGAGGCCACCGAGGGGCCGCTGACCCTGGGGCCCGGGGGCGAGGCCCCACCCTGCCGGCTGGAGCAGGACGAGGACTGCGAGGGGGCGGCGGGGGGTGCGGGGGGGGCCGCCTCGGGCTACGGCTCGGGGGAGGCCTCGGACTCCCGCCTCCCGCCCGCCGACGACGAGGATTTCTACGCCGCCTTCCCGCTGCCCACCCAGCGCGCCGCGCTCCCCAGGGCCCGGGCCGAGGGGGGCGCCCCCTCCCCGCCGCCGCCAGGGGGCAGCGCCGCCCCTCCCCCCGACTTCCTGACCTCCCCCTCCTCCTCCTCCTCGCCCCCGCCCGACATGATTCGCAAACTGCCGGCCGGCAAACTCAACACCCGCGAGAGCCCCCGGCCTCCCCCTCCTCCCCACCACCACCACCACCACCACCTGCCCCCCCCCGAGCTGGCGCTGCCCCCCTTGCCCAGCGCGGGCCCCGGGCGCGAGCGCAAGACCCAGCCGGCAGTGACCTCTCCCCCCGATTTTCGCCGTGTGCCCACAGCCAGCCCGACGGGACGGGGAGCGGCGGCGGAGGGGGGGGGCGGCCCCCCGGGGGCAGTGGAGGTGATCCGCGAGTCCGGCAGCACGACGGGCATGGTGGTGGGCATAGTGGCGGCGGCGGCCCTCTGCATCCTCATCCTCCTCTACGCCATGTACAAGTACCGGAACCGGGACGAGGGCTCTTACCAAGTGGACCAGAGCCGGAACTACATCAGCAATTCGGCCCAGAGCAACGGCACCGTCGTCAAGGAGAAACAGGCGCCCGCCGCCAAGGGACTGAGCAAGGGCAAAAAAAACAAGGACAAAGAGTATTACGTTTGAAAAGAGGCACCTTTTTTTGTTTTCTTTTTTTGGGGGGGGGCGGGGGGGAGGGCAGAGGGAGGGAGAACGGGTGCGTCTGTTCGTCCGCACACGCGCGCAATAGAATCCACGACCCTACTGAAAGGATAGGAGGGAGGGAGGGAGGGAGGGAGAACGGGTGCGTCTGTCCGTCCGCACACGCGCATGTGCCCGCGCGCAATAGAAGCCAAGACCCTCCTGAAAGGATAGGAGGGAGGGAGGGAGGGAGAACGGGTGCGTCTGTTCTTCCGCACACGCGCGCAATAGAAGCCAAGACCCTGCTGAAAGGATAGGAGGGAGGGAGGGAGAACGGGTGCGTCTGTCCTTCCG
The DNA here is from genome assembly GCA_024679065.1 of Sphyrna mokarran. Lineage (NCBI taxonomy): Eukaryota > Metazoa > Chordata > Chondrichthyes > Carcharhiniformes > Carcharhinidae > Sphyrna > Sphyrna mokarran. Next base: position 59,181 of record JAGIQG010000149.1, on the reverse strand, counting down.
TGCACACACGTGTGCACGCGCGCAATAGAAGCCATGACGCTGCTGAAAGGATGGGAGGGAGGGAGGGAGGGAGGGAGAACGGGTGCGTCTGTCCGTCCGCACACGTGCGCGCGCGCAATGGAGGCCTGCTCGAAAAACGTGAAGAAAGAGAGAGCAGAAAGAAGAAGTGGCGGAGGCGGTGTCTCTCTCTCTCTCTCTCCCTCTCTCCATCCAGCTCCGCGCCGCCCGTTCCGAGAGCAGAGGGACTTTTTCTTTCTGAAGAGTTGGGGCAAGGGGTTGGTGGGGGGGGGCGGTGGGGGGGAGGAGGAAGGGGAAGAAAAGGGAGAAGGTTTTTCTTTTCTTCTTTCGAGGGGGGGGCATGAGGGTGAGCTGGAGTCTTTCTTTCCCTACCCCACCCCCATCCCCGGGAGAGATGCAAAAATGCCGATCTGCGTTCCCTCGTTGACTTGGCCTTGTTGACTGGGGTGTCGGGGGAGGGGGAGGGGGTGGGGGGGGGAGGGTCTGAGCCCGTTTGTGATGTGTTGCACGTGTGTGCTTGCGTGCCTGTGCGCGTGTATGTGTGTCTACCTGAATAGGCGCATGTACATGTTTGCGCACGTGTGTATTTGTGTGTGTGCAACTGTGCCCGTGTGTGCGTGTGCACCCACATGCATGTGTACCAAGGTGTGTGATGTTCACATGTGCATGTCCACATGTGTCTTTGCATGCATACGAGAGAGAGAGAGAGAGTGTGTGTGCAAGTGTTTGTGTCCACGTGCGTGTGGTTTTTGTACATGCATGCGTATTTGTATGTGTATATGACTGTCCACACATGTGTTTGCGTGAATATATATGTACATGTGTGTGTGTCTGGAGTGTGTGTGCTTGTGCTTGTTTGCACATGTGCATATGTGTTTCTATAGGTGTGTGTGTGTGCACATGTAAGCGTGTTTGTGTCCATGTCCATGTTGTCCGTATGTGTGTGTGTCCACATGAGTGTGCTTTTGCATATATATGTTTGCATGCTTGTGTGTGTCCAAGTTTGTGTCTCTTCATGTATGTGAGTGCATCTGTCCATTCATGTGTGTGTGCATTTTTGTGTACACGTGTATGTTTGCATGTATGTGTGTGTCCATGTGTGTATGTGTGTGTCCACGTGTGTATGTGTGTGTCCATGTGCGTGTGTGTGTCCACGTGTGTGTGTGTGTGTGTCGTGTGTGTGTGTCCACGTGTGTGTGTCCACGTGTGTGTGTCCCCGTGTGTGTGTGTCCACATGTGTGTCCACGTGTGTGTGTGTCCACGTGTGTGTGTGTCCACATGTGTGTCCACGTGTGTGTCCACGTTGTGTGTGTCCACGTGTGTGTGTGTGTGTGTCCACGTGTGTGTGTGTGGTTGTGTGTGTGTGTCCACGTGTGTGTGTGTGTGTCCACTGTGTGTGTGTGTGTGTGTGTGTGTGTGTGTGTGTGTGTGAGGGTTTGGTTTCACTTTCACGGTTTGGTTTGTGTCTCGGTCAATACAACATTTGAGAATTTCAACTAAGAGCCTTTCCCCGACCCCCATTGAGAGAACTCGGCAAATACTGAGTCCCACCCAAACCCCCAACCCTTCCCCACCCACACCCTCTCTCTCTCTGTCTCTGTCTCTGTCTCTGTCTCTGTCTCTCTCTCTCTGTCTCTCTCTCTCTCTCTGTCTCTTGTCTCTGTCTCTCTCTCTATCTCTCTCTCTGTCTCTCTCTCTCTCTGTCTCTGTCTCTCTCTGTCTCCCTCTCTCTTTATCTCTCTCTCTCTCTCTCTCTCTCCCTACCTATCTATCTTTGTATATGTCTCTCTGTCTCTCTGTTCCCCTCCTGTCACTTTCTCTTTCTCTCTCTCTCCCTTTCTCTCTTTCTGTCTGTTGTCTCTTTCTTTCTCTCTCTATCTATCTATCTATCTCTCTCTCTCTCTCTCTCTCTCTTTCTCTCTCTCTCTCTCTCTCTTGTTCTGAGATCCCTGCACCAACAGCGAGAGGCCAAGTCAATCGGAACACAGGGTGGGGAAAAGCAGGCGTGATATCGGCCCTGGACCCGTGTGTTCTCAAAGAGAGAGAGAGAGAGGAGAGCATCCATCTCCATGACTGACCTCCACATCCCTCCCTCCCTCCTTCCCTCCGTCCTTCCCTCCCTCCTTCTCGCCCCCCTACCTCTCCTCCTGTACCACGGTGCTATTGTGATTTCTGTCAATCTGTGAAAATGTGAATCTATTTATCCCCTCTTTCACCCCCTCTCCGTCCTCCCCACTCCCCTCTTCCCCAGCGGACACTCCCCCCCACACACAGCCCGGATTACAAAGCAAGACTCCAGGAAGGTTTTAGCGTGTGAGAGGTTCTCTCCCTTCCTGCCCCCCACCCCCCCAACCATCAATTGTAACACCCCCACTCCCCAACCAATATCCCCACCTCCCCACCCCACAAACTCTCCGTCGCCATTTTGGATCCGGAGCTGTTGCCATGACGATGGGAGGCCTCGCTCCCCACTGAGGGGGATGGGGGGTGGGGGGGGGGGGAAACGCATATTCGGATGAAAGAGCCAGAGGGAGAGAACCAAGACGGGGGCAGAGTCCGCGAAAGAGAGAGAGCGAGAGACTCTGGGGAAGGATTCATCCATTACTTTTTAACCCAACACCACCCCCCACCCCCCCACTACATTGGATGGGGTTTGGGGGGGGTGGGGAGACATCTCTGGACTCTCGAACGAGGAACGATGGTGGAGCACATGGGCTGAGAGAGAGAGAGGCGCCATCCCACCCACCACCACCACCGTCGCCAAAGGGAGCGACAGCCAAGAGGGGCAATATGGCTTCTTTCCAAGATGGCCGCCAGCTCCTTGTGGCCAATGGCGGAGGAGGCAGTGGGGATAAGGCCTGGCGGCTGGGGTTGTGTTGGGGGATGGGGGTGGGGGGAGAGCTAAATGCAACGGTCAACGTGTGTGTGTGTGTGTGGGGGGGGGGGTAGTGGGTGGGGGGGGGTCGAAAAAGGCCAAAGCTTCGCAAGCAAGAGGCCATCCAGAGACTCTGCTGCTGACCTCCGACACCGCCGCACCCCCCCCCACCCCACCCCTCGCCCCACACACTCTGGCCTCCCCCCACCCCTCCCTCCCCTCCAGAGAGAGGTCAACCTCATTGGAGCCGCGCCGAAGAACTTTCAAGCAAGGATGGATCTCATCAATTTTGCTTCTGTTCTCTTTTACTTTTGCTGTAGGTGGAGTGATTGAGGGGGCGGGGAAGGGGAGGGGGGAATGGTGGGGAGGGTGGGGGGGGGGCGAAGCGAGCACGGGAATTGGGGGGGGGGTGGTTTCTGAGCACTGTGTACAATAACCTGGTGTGTGTGCGTGTGTGTGTGCGTGTGTGTGTGTGTGCGTGTAACATTGTCTAATTGTGTGGATATGTTGACCAAACGCATTTCCAACCCCTTCCTTACCACCTACCGCCAACCCCCACCCCGCCCGCAACCAACCCCTCCCCACATCCTCCCTCACCCCTCACAAACCCCGTCAGACCATCCCCATGTCAAAGTTCAACGATCCCACAAGAAAAAAACGTCTCTCTCCCGCCCCATACTGCCTCCCCCAACCCGCCCACCACCAGCCCTTTCCATGAACTCTTGACCCCGGGACCGCCCCCGTGACCTCCCCCCCCGCCACTCTCTACCATGACCTTTCCCGTCCCAGAACCGCCCCCCAACCCCTCTCACAATGATCTCCTGACCCTATGACCCCTAAACCGTTCCCCATGACCCAGTGACATCTCCAACCCCACAACCGCCCCCCCTCCGTGACCCCTCTCGCCACAACCTGTCCTGATCCCTCCCTGACCCCAAGATCCCCTCCCCATGACCTCTAGTGTGTCCCATGACCACATCTTCCCATGACCTCTCTCAACGTCTAACTTGACCTCATGACCCCCCCCACGCCCCATGACCTCTCTTGACCCCAAACCTGACCTCCTGACCCCCCCTACTCCCCACGACCCCTTTGACCCCCAGAAGCACCCCTTTTGACCCCCCACTCCCATTATCTCTCCTGACCCCAGAACCACCCCATGACCCCTCCCCCCACTCCCCATTACCTCTCCTGACCACCAGAACCACCCCCTATGACCCCGTCTCCCCACAACTCTCCTGACCCCTCCCCACCCCTGTGACCTACCTGCCCCCCCATGATCGCGACCGACCCAAAACAGACCCCGCTGTGACCCTCTTCCCGTGACCTCTCCTGACCCTGAAACGACCCCGTGACCCCTCCTCTCCCCGCGACCTCTCCCCACTCCGAAACTGTCCCCGCCGTGAGCGCGCCTCCCCTCCCTCCCCCTCTCTGCCCCCCTGCACCTCCCCCACCCCGCTCGATCACGAACACCCCCCCCACCCCCGCCGCCCTCCCTCCCCCACTTAATGGTGTCTGTCAGGAATGTGGGGGCGAGGGTGGTGGGGGTGAGAGGGAGCAGACCACAAGGGCCAATGTGACTGTGTCCTGCGGTTGGGGGGGGGTACAGGGGGAAGACATTCTGTCCCCACCTCTTCCTCGAAGTCCCCACCCCATTCCCTCCAGTGGAGAGAGGCAGAGGGAGGGAGGGGGAACACTCTGTTCCTACCTCCTCCCCAAAGCCCCCACCCCATTTCCTGTGGGAGTCCTCCAACAGAGAGAGGAGGGAGGGGAAGGATGCTCTGTCCCCACCTCCTCCTTGAAGCCCGCACCCCATTATCCATGGGAACCCTCCAGCAGAGAGGAGGAGGGAGGGAGGGGGACACTCTGTCCCTATCTCCTCCTCCTCAAAGCCCCCACCTCATCAGCCAGAGCAACCCTCCGGCAGAGAGGAGGAGGGAGGGAGGGAGGGAGGGAGGGAGGGGGACTTTCTGTCCCTACCTCCTCCTCCTTGAAGCCCCCACCTCATTAACCATGGGAGCTCCCTTCCAGCAGGGAGGGAAGGAGGGGCACGGGGAGGCGAGGTGAGGGAGGGGGAGGGAATGAGCCAAACCAGGATCTTAGCACCTCGGAAAACACTGAGACCCTCCAATAACCCCAATCCTGGTCACTCTTCCTTCTGACATGAGCACCAATTAGCTCAATTAATGTGGGTGGGTAAGGAGAAGGGGGAACGGGCACTGGGAAGAGGCGGGGGTGGATGTGAGGGGGGAGGTTGAACTTTATTACCCTCCCAAGCATCTTGTGCATATATATATATATATCTATATAGAGAGAGAGAGAGTACAGATCAAATATTTTATCAATGAAATCCACCCTTATGTTCTGGGGGCAAAGCGAGGGAGATGCCAGGGAGGGGGAGCGGGAGGGATGGCGTCTTTCAACGCTGGAACTTTTTTTTTTAACCCACAAACCCACCACAGCCCCCACCCTCCATCCCACCATTCCACACCCCCGACCCTTCTCTCCCCGTCCCCCCGCCCCAGGTAATGACAAATGATTGGTTGAAATGTGTGATACCATGTACCATGTACTACTCAATGTTATTGTAAAGTGTTAACTTGTGACTGCCTCACACTTACGTGTAAATCTATCCGAGCGAATTACAATTGATTATATAATTCGTACAGGACTGGGTGTGTTTCTTTCATCACCTCTTCTCGCACGGACAATCCATCTTTGGGACGCTATGAGGCAATTTAGCATGGCCAATCCCCCTAACCTGTACATCTTTGGACACTAAGGGGCAATTTAGCATGGCCAATCCCCCTAACCTGCACATCTTTGGACACTAAGGGACAATTTAGCATGGCCAATCCTCCTAACCTGCACATCTTTGGACACTAAGGGACAATTTAGCATGGCCAATCCACCTAACCTGTACATCTTTGGACACTAAAGGGCAATTTAGCATGGCCAATCCACCTAACCTGCACATCTTTGGACACTAAGGGACAATTTAGCATGGCCAATTCTCCTAACCTGTACATCTTTGGACACTAAGGGACAATTTAGCATGGCCAATCCTCCTAACCTGTACATCTTTGGACACTAACGGACAATTTAGCATGGCCAATTCTCCTAACCTGTACATCTTTGGACACTAAGGGGCAATTTAGCATGGCCAATCCACCTAACCTGTCATCTTTGACACTAAGGGACAATAGCATGGCCAATCTCCTAACCTGTACATCTTTGGACACTAAGGGACAATTTAGCATGGCCAATTCTCCTAACCTGTACATCTTTGGACACTAACGCACAATTTAGCATGGCCAATCCACCTAACCTACACAACTTTGGATAGTAATGGGGAATTTAGCGTGGCCAATTCTCTAACCTGCATATTGTTGGACACTAACCTGCACAATTTAGCATGGCCAATCCACCTAACCTGCACATCTTTGGACACTAAAGGACAATTTAGCATGGCTAATCCACCTAACCTGCACATCTTTGGACACGAAGGGACAATTTAGCATGGCCAATCCACCTAACCTGCACATCTTTGGACACTAAGGACAATTTAGCACAGCCAAACCACCTAACCTGCACATCTTTGGACACTAAGGGCCAATTTAGCATGTCCAATCAACCTAACCTGCACATCTTTGGACACTAACGCACAATTTAGCATGGCCAATCCACCCTAACCTACACATCTTTGGACACTAACGCACAATTTAGCATGGCCAATCCCCCTAACCTACACATCTTTGGACACTAAGGGACATTTTAGCATGGCCAATCCACCCTAACCTACACACCTTTGGACACTAAGCGACAATTTAGCATGGCCAATCCACCCTAACCTACACATCTTTGGATACTAATGGAGAATTCAGCATGGCCAATACACCTAACCTACACACCTTTGGACACTAAGCGACAATTTAGCATGGCCAATCCACTTAACATGCACATCTTTGGACACTAAAGGGCAATTTGGCACAGCCAATCCACGTAACCCGCAAATCTTTGGACACTAAGGGACAATTTAGCATGGCCAATCCACCTAACCCGCACATCTTTGGACACTAAGGGACAATTTAGCACGGCCAATCCACCTAACCCGCACATCTTTGGACACTAAGGGACAATTTAGCATTGCCAATCCACCTAACCTACACACCTTTGGACACTAAGGGACAATTTAGCATGGCCAATCCACCTAACCTGCACATCTTTGGATACTAATGGAGAATTCAGCATGGCTAATTCACCTAACTTATACATCTTTGGACACTAAGGGGCAATTTAGCATGGCCAATCTACCCTAACCTGCACATCTTTGGACACTAAGGGGCGATTTAGCATGGCCAATCTACCCTAACCTGCACATCTTTGGACACTAAGGGGCAATTTAGCATGGCCAATCTACCCTAACCTGCACATCTTTGGACAATAAGGGGCAATTTAGCATGGCCAATCCAACCTAACCTACACATCTTTGGACACTAAGGGGCAATTTAGCATAGCCAATCCACCTAACCTACACATCTTTGGACACAAGGGGTAATTTAGCATGGCCAACCACCTAACCTGCACATCTTTGGACACTAAGGCAATTTAGCATGGCCAATCCACCTAACCTGCACATCTTGACAAAAGGGGACAATTTAGCATGGCCAATCCACCTAACCTGCACATCTTTGGACACTAAGGGGACAATTGCATGGCCAATCCACCTAACCTGCACATCTTTAGACACTAAGGGGCAATTTAGCATGGCCAATCTACCCTAACCTGCACATCTTTGGACACTAAGGGGCAATTTAGCATGGCCAATCTACCCTAACCTGCACATCTTTGGTCAATAAGGGGCAATTTAGCATGGCCAATCCACCTAACCTACACATCTTTGGACACTAAGGGGCAATTTAGCATGGCCAATCCACCTAACCTACACATCTTTGGACACTAAGGGGCAATTTAGCATAGCCAATCCACCTAACCTACACATCTTTGGACACTAAGGGTCAATTTAGCATGGCCAATCCATCTAACCTGGATATCTTTGGATTGTGGGAGGAAACCGGAACACCCTGAAGAAACCCATGCAGACACAGGAAGAATGTGCAGACTCCACCCAGACTGTGACCCCAAGCTGGGGATTGCACCCGAATCCCTGGCGCTGCGAGGCAGCAGTGCTAACTTGCTGTGCCACCATGCTACCCGTGGGAACCTCATATTGGTTCTTGGCAGAGGGCTGGGGACAGGTCTCCATGTCGGAAGATGCTATCTCAGTGGTGTGGGAATGCATACTTCAAGGAACTTGAAGGATATATCAGTCACACCCACACATGTATAATCCCAGATTGTTTGATGAGAGGGCAGTGAGAGGAGAAACACGGATTACAGGAGGTCTTGATGTGGAGATTTCGGCGTTGGATTGGGGTGGGCACAGTAAGAAGTCTCACAACACCAGGGTTAAAGTCCAACAGGATTAATCTGGTAGCATTAACGTTTGGAGCACTGTCCCTTCATCTGAGCTGAGATTTAGGTTCACAAAGAGGGCGTATATCGACACAAACTCAATAGCAAGATAAAGGTTCGAATGCGAGCCTTTACAGGTCAACCCCTTCCCCATTCTCCGCTCCTTCCCCATTCTCCAGACTCCACTGCATTCTCCAGACCCCACCGCATTCTCCAGACCCTCCCTTCTCCATTCTCCACTCCTTCCCCACTCTCCAGACCCCCCGTTCCCCACTCTCCAGACCCCCTTCCCCATTCTTCCGTCGCCCACCCCCACACTCCACCCCCCTCCTCCGAACCCATCTCTTCGAACCCCCTTCCCCATTCTCCAGACCCCATTTCTCCGAACCCCCTTCCCCATCTCCCCTTCCCCATTTGACCATTCTCCAGACCCTGTTCCCATTCTCCGACCCCTTCCCCATTTCCGCCCCCTTTCCCCATCTCCGAACCCCTCCCCAATCCGAACCCCTTCCAAGACCCTGTTCCCCATTCTCCAGACCCCCTTCCCATTCCAGACCCCTGTTCCCCATTCCAGACCCCCCCCTTCCCCACTCGATTCTCCCAGTCCCATCTCCAGATCCCCTTCCCCATTCTCAGATCCTGACCCCCTTTCCCCATTCTCCAGATCCCCCTTCCCCACCACCCTTCCAGTCTCCCATTCTCCACACCCCCATTTTCCCCATTCCCAGACCCCCGTCCCATTCTCCAGACCCCTTTCCCATTCTCCAGACCATTCCCCATTCCCAGACCCCCGTTCCCCATTCTCCAGATCCCCTTTCCCCATTTCCAGACCCCCCTGTTCCCCATTCTCCAGACCCCTTCCCCATTTTCAGAAACCCCCTTTCCCCATTCTCCAGATCCCCTTCCCCATTCTCCAGACCCCCTGTTCCCCATTCTCCAGACCCTGTCCCATCTCCAGATCCCCTTCCCCATTCTCCAGAACCCCCTTTACCATTCTCCAGATCCCCCTTTCCCATTCTCCGAACTCCCCTTCCCCATTCTTCCAGATTCCCCCCCCATTCTCCAGACCCCCTGTTCCCCATTCTCAGACCCCTGTTCCCCATTTCTCCAGATCTCATTCTCCAGACCCCCTGTTCCCATTCTCCATTCTCCGATCCCCCCCATTCACCATTCTCCAGACCCCTGTTCCCCATTCCCCATTATCTCCAAGATCCCCACTTCCCACCATTCTCAGACCCCGTTCCCATCTCCAGATCAAACTTTCCCATTGTTCTCCGAACCCCCTCCCATTCTCCAGATCCCCATCCCATTCTCCAGACCCCCTGTCCCCATTCTCCAGACCCCTTCCCATTCTCCGAACCCCCTTCCCCATTCTCAAAACCCCCTTCCCCATTCTCCGAAAACCCTTCCCCATTCTCCAGACCCCCTGTTCCCCATTCTCCAGACACCCTTCCCCATTCTCCGAAAAACCTTTCCATTCTCGAACCCCCTTCCCCATCTCCAGATCCCCCTTCCCATTCTCCAGACCCCCTGTTCCCATTCTCCAGACCCCCTGTTCCCCATTCTCCAGACCTCTGTTCCCCATCTCCAATTCTTCTCCAGACCCCCTGTTCCCATTTCTCCAGATCCCCTTCCCCATCTCCAGACCCCTGTTCCCATCTCCAGATCCCCCTTCCCCATTCTACCGAATCCCCTTCCCATTCTCCGAACCCCCTTCCCATTGTCTCCGAACCCCTTCCCCCATTCTCCAGACCTTCCCCTGTTCCCCCTCCGAATCCCCCTTTTCTTCCGAACCCCTTCCCCATCTCCAGACCCCCTGTTCCCCACAATTCCCATCCCCACCGACCCATTCTCCCATTCTCTAGATCCCCCTTCCCCATTCTCCAGACCCCCCTGTTCCCAATTCTCCGTAACCCCTTCCCCATTCTCAAGATCCCCCTTCCCCATGTTCACCATTCTCCGATCCCCCCTTCCCCATTCTCCAAACCCCCTTCCCCATTCTCCAGATCACCACTTCCCCATTCTACGAACCCACCCTTTTCCCCATTCTCCAGATCCCCCTTCCCATCTCCAGACCCCCCTCGTCCCCATTCTCCTAGACCCCCCTTCCAAATTCCAGACCCCCTTCCACCACTCCCGAACCCCCTTCCCATTCTCCGAACCCTTCCCCATTATCCAGACCCTTCTTCCCCATTCTCCAGACCCCCTTTCCCCCATTCTCCAGACCCCTGTTACCCCATTCTCAGACCCCCTGTTCCCATTCTCCGAACCCCCTTCCCCATTCTCCAGACCCCCTTCCCCATTCCAGACCCCACTGTTCCCCATTCTCCAGATGAGCCCTTCCCCATTTCTCCCCCCTTCACCATTCTCCAGACCCCCTTCCCCATTCTCAGACCCCTTCCCCATTTTCTCCCGAACCCCTTCCCCATTCTCCAGACCCCTGTTCCCATTCTCCAGACCCCCCTTCCCCATTCTCTGAACCCCCCTTCCCATTTCTCCGAACACCCTCCCATTCTCCAGGACCCCCTTCCCATTCTCCCAGACCCCCTGTTCCCATTCTCCAGACCCCTTTCCCCATTCTCAGATCCCCTTTCGAACCCCCCTTCCCCATTCTCCAGACCTCCCCCTTCTCCAGACCCCTGTTCCCCATTCTCCAGACCCTGTTCCCCATTCTCCAGATCCCTTTCCCCATTCTCCAGATCCCCCTTCCCCATTCTCCAGACCCCCTTCCCCATTCTCCGAACCACCCCCTCCCCATTTTCCTGAGCCTCTCCCCGTTCTCCCCCATAAATGATGAATGGTGGAGTGGGCTAGAAGGGGCTGAATGGACTCCCCCCTGCCCTTATCAAAAGGCCATAACATATAAGAGCAGAACGAGGCCACTCGGCCCATCGAGTCTGCTCCGCAATGGCTGATATTTTTCTCATGCCCCATTCTGCTGCCTTTTTCTGCGGATCCCCTTATTAATCAGGAACCTCTCTATCTCTGTCTCAATGCCTCCTCTGCGGCAAAGAGTTCGACAGATTCCACACTCTGCTGTCCAAATACATGTGGAGTTTACGCTGATTGGCCGTGCTAAGAAATTGCCCCTTAGTGTCCAGGGATGCGTAGGTTAGAGGGATTCGTGGGTACAATATGTAGGGAGCAGGGCCTGGGTGGGATTGCGTTCGGGGCAGACTCGAAGAGCCTCTTCCCACACCGTATGCTTCTACGATTCTACGACATTTTGAAATCCCTTTCAGACGTTCTGGAATGTTCTGTGTGTGGAGGGTGCGGGTTCGGACAAGAAAAGCATTCGAGGATGATTGGAGTCGAAGGAGTTTGGGGGCGGGGAGAGCGGGCAGGGGGATCAGCACCGTGGGAGGGGCAGGATGGGCCGAATGACCTCCTTCTCCAGGGGGAGCCGCGTAGCCACTATCAGATCGCAGCTCAGGGGGCGGAGGGAGGAGATGAGAATATTCCCTCTTCAACACACATTCCTGAACTAATCATTAGACACAACAGCCTGGGAGCAACCTTCACCCAAACGAAGGGAACACCACAGATAAACAATAATCTCAGATAACCAGCAGCAGGAACTGGGTTAGAGAGAACGATGACTCGCCTTGAGTTTCTCACAGCACAGAGGGAACTTTACTCTGTATCTAACCCCATGCTGTACCTGTCCTGGGAGTGTTTGATGGGGGACAGTGTAGAGGGAGCTTTACTCTGTATCTAACCCCGTGCTGTACCTGTCCTGGGAGTGTTTGATGGGGGGACAGTGGAGGGAGCTTTACTCTGTATCTAACCCCGTGCTGTACCTGTCCTGGGAGTGTTTGAGGGGGGACAGTGTAGAGGGAGCTTTACTCTGTATCTAACCCCGTGCTGTACCTGTCCTGGGAGTGTTTGATGGGGGACAGTGTAGAGGGAGCTTTACTCTGTATCTAACCCCGTGCTGTACCTGTCCTGGGAGTGTTTGATGGGGGACAGTGTAGAGGGAGCTTTACTCTGTATCTAACCCCGTGCTGTACCTGTCCTGGGAGTGTTTGATGGGGACAGTGTAGAGGGAGCTTTACTCTGTATCTAACCCCGTGCTGTACCTGTCCTGGGAGTGTTTGATGGGGGGACAGTGTAGAGGGAGCTTTACTCTGTATCTAACCCCGTGCTGTACCTGTCCTGGGAGTGTTTGATGGGGGGACAGTGTAGAGGGAGCTTTACTCTGTATCTAACCCCGTGCTGTACCTGTCCTGGGAGTGTTTGATGGGGGGACAGTGTAGAGGGAGCTTTACTCTGTATCTAACCCCGTGCTGTACCTGTCCTGGGAGTGTTTGATGGGGGACAGTGTAGAGGGAGCTTTACTCTGTATCTAACCCCGTGCTGTACCTGTCCTGGGAGTGTGGGACAGTGTAGAGGGAGCTTTACTCTGTATCTAACCCCGTGCTGTACCTGTCCTGGGAGTGTTTGATGGGGGACAGTGTAGAGGGAGCTTTACTCTGTATCTAACCCCGTGCTGTACCTGTCCTGGGAGTGTTTGATGGGGGGACAGTGTAGAGGGAGCTTTACTCTGTATCTAACCCTGTGCTGTACCTGTCCTGGGAGTGTTTGATGGGGGACAGTGTAGAGGGAGCTTTGTATCTAACCCCGTGCTGTACCTGTCCTGGGAGTGTTTGATGGGGGGACAGTGTAGAGGGAGCTTTGTATCTAACCCCGTGCTGTACCTGTCCTGGGAGTGTTTGATGGGGGGACAGTGTAGAGGGAGCTTTACTCTGTATCTAACCCCGTGCTGTACCTGTCCTGGGAGTGTTTGATGGGGGACAGTGTAGAGGGAGCTTTACTCTGTATCTAACCCGTGCTGTACCTGTCCTGGGAGTGTTTGATGGGGACAGTGTAGAGGGAGTTTACTCTGTATCTAACCCCGTGCTGTACCTGTCCTGGGAGTGTTTGATGGGGACAGTGTAGAGGGAGCTTTACTCTGTATCTAACCCCGTGCTGTACCTGTCCTGGGAGTGTTTGATGGAGACAGTGTAGAGGGAGCTTTACTCTGTATCTAACCCCATGCTGTACCTCTGTCCTGGGATGGGGGGACAGTGCAGAGGGAGTTTAGCTCTGCCTGTGGGGAATTGCGGGGGGGGAGGGGGAGCGATTTGCAGTTTAAATGTTTTGGGGAGTGTGGAACTGAGTGAATTGGTGTTTGAGTCAAGGTCGCTGTAGAAAGCAGAAAGCAACAATGTTTTCGAACTCTCCAAGGCTAACCACAGTGAGATTGCTGTCCAACAGTCCCATATCCTGTTTCCTTCTCCGGTGCCTGTGTGAAGCCTCAGAGCTGTCAGATAAGAAGCTTTTTCCCTCTGGTACCCTCCTCATGAAGCAGGAAGCATACTGACAAGTGGCTCTATCCAACTGATCAGAACTCAAGGCACACGAGCAGAATTAAGCCACCCCAGCAACACAGTGGGATAGTGAGGGTTGGCACCGCTGCCACACAGCGCCAGGGACCCGGGTACGATCCCCAGGGTCACTGTCTGTGCGGACTCTGCGCCTTCTCCCTGTGTCTCTGTGGGATTCCACCGGGAGCTCCGGTTTCTTCCCAGAAGACTAAGATTAAGGGGATTGGCCATGCTAAATTGCCCTAAGTGTCCAAAGATGTGCAGGTTAGGTGGATTGGCCATGCTAAATTGCCCTAAGTGTCCAAAGATGTGCAGGTTAGGTGGATTGGCCATGCTAAATTGTCCCTTACTGTCCAAAGATGTGCAGGTTAGGTGGTTTAGCCACGCTAAATTGGCCCTTAGTGTCCAAAGATGTATAGGTTAGGTGGATTGGCCATGCTAAATTGTCCCTTAATGTCCAAAATGTGTGGGTTAGGTGGATTGGCCATGCTAAATTGCCCCTTAGTGTCCAAAGATGTGCAGGTTAGGTGGATTGGCCATGCTAAATTGCCCCTTAGTGTCCAAAGATGTAGTTAGGTGGATGGCCATGCTAAATTGTCCCTTAGTGTCCAAAGATCTGTAGGTTAGGTGGATTGGCCATGCTTAAATTGCTTTTAGTGTCCAAAGATGTGTGGGCTGGTGGATTGGCCATGTTAAATTGCCCTTAGTGTCCAAAGATGTGTAGGTTAGGTGGATTGGCCATGCTAAATTGTCTCTTCGTGTCCAAAGATGTGTAGGTTAGGTGGATTGGCAATGCTAAATTGTCCCTTAGTGTTCAAAGATGTGCGGTTTAGGTGGATTGGCCATGCTAAATTGTCCCTTCGTGTCCAAAGATGTGTAGGTTAGGTGGTTTGGCCTTGCTAAATTGCCCCTTAGTGTTCAAAGATGTGCGGTTTAGGTGGATTGGCCATGCTAAATTGTCCCTTAGTGTCCAAAGATCTGCAGGTAAGGTGGATTGGCCATGCTAAATTGTCCCTTACTGTCCAAAGATGTGCAGGTTAGGTGGATTGGCCATGCTAAATTGCCTTTAGTGTCCAAAGATGTGCAGGTTAGGTGGATTGGCCATGTTAAATTGTCCCTTAGTGTCCAAAGATGTGCAGGTTAGGTGGATTGGCCATGGCAAATTGCCCCTTAGTGTCCAAAGATGTTCAGGTTAGGGTGGCTTGGCCATGCTAAATTGCCCTTAGTGTCCATGATGTGCTGGTTAGGTGGATTGGCCATGCTAAATTGCCCTCAGTGTCCAAAGATGTGCAGGTTAGGTGGATGGCCATGCTAAATTGTCCCTAGTGTCCAAAGATGTGCAGGTTAGGTGGATTGGCCATGCTAAATTGCCCCTTAGTGTCCAAAGATGTGCAGGTTCAGAGGATTAGTTGAGGAAGTATGCAGGGTTACGGGGTAGGGCTTGGATGGGATTGTGGTCGGTGCAGACTCGATGGGCCGAATAGCCTCTTTCTGCACTGTTGAGATTCTATGATTCTAGGAATGTAATCTGCCATGGCTAATAAGTTTCTCACCCTCGTTCTCTCGCCTTTTCCCTGTGATATTTGACCCCCTCACCAATTGGGACCCTCTCTATCTCTGTCTGGAACACACTCAGTGACCCGGCCTCCTCTGTGGCAACAAATTCCACAGATTCACCCCACCCTCTGGCTGAAGAAATCCCTCCCATCTCGGTTCTAAAGGGTCATCCCTTTACTCTGAAGCCGGGCCCTCGTATCCCAGTCTCTCCGACTCATGGGAACATCTTCCCCGTGTCCGCTCTACCCAGGGCCTTTCAGTATTCTGGAAATGTCAATGAGATTCCCCTCCCTCATCTGTCTAAACTCCATCAAATACAGACCCAGAATCCTCAAACACTTCCTCGTACATCAAGTTCTTCATCCTTGGCATTGTTCTGGTGAACCTCCTCTGGACCCTTTCTGGCACATCGTTCCTTAGATACGGGACCCAGAACTGTTCACGATATTCCATATGGGGGTCCGACCCAGAGACTGATACAGCCTCAGAAGTCCATCCCGCTCTTGTATTCCAACCCTCTCCACATGAATACCAACAGTGCATTTGACTTGGGGATCCGGGTCTGTAGGACTCTTAAATTGGCCTCGCAGGTGGAGGATGTGTACTGGCCTTCATTAAATGTGGGATTGAGTTTAGGAGTCGGGAGATAATGCTGCAGCTTTATAAGACCCTTGTCAGACCCCACTTGGAGTACTGTGTGTAGTTCTGGTTGCCTCACTACAGGAAGGATTTGGAAGCTATTGAGAGGGAGAGATTTACAAGGATGTTGCCTGGATTGGGGAGGCATGCCTTATGAGGATAGGTTGAGGGAGCTCGGTCTTTTCTCCCTGGAGAGACGAAGGATGAGGGGGTGACCTGATAGTGGTTTATACAATATTGAGAGGTATAGATAGGGTGGATTCTTGGAGGCTATTTCCCAGGGCTGAAATGGTCGCTACGAGAGGACACAGGGTTGAAGGTGCTGGGGAGCAGGTACAGAGGAGATGTCAGGGGTACGTTTTTCACTCAGAGGGTGGTGGGTGAGTGGAATCGGCGGTAGTAATAGAGGTGAACTCGCTGAGGTCTTTTAAGAGATTTCTGGATGAGTACATGGGATTTAATGGGATTGGGGGTCAGAGGTAGGCCTGGTGCGGAGGGATATCACCGGCGCAACTTGTGGGCCGGAGGGCCTGTTTGTGCTGTAGTTTCTTGACGTTTTAACTCAACTCCGAGGTAGCCTCAAGAGAATTCTGAACTAGCACTGCCTCATTCCCCATACCCCACCTTCAGACCCTGCCCTGACACCCAGGGAGAGGAGGGGCAATTTGACTCAAAAGGTAGAATCCCCCCACTGTGGCCATTAAGCCCATCGAGCCCTGCGTTCAGTCTCTCGGAACGGGGATTCTCACCAAGGCATTCTATTTCCACTTTCCAACCGCCATCCTCCGGATTCCTCTCTTATTCCTGCCTCCCCATCAGGGTTCATTCCCTCGGACAGGGACTGACACTGCGTTTATATCAACCAACTCGAACCGCTCGATTAGATTCCAGTCTGTAACTCAATCCTGGGTATCTGTTATTCTATATATAAACCACCCCGAACCCCTCGATTAGATTCCAGTCTGTAACTCACTCCCGGGTATCTGTTATTCTATATATAAACCACCCCGAACCCCTCGATTAGATTCCAGTCTGTAACTCACTCCCGGGTATCTGTTATTCTATATATAAACCACCCCGAACCCCTCGATTAGATTCCAGTCTGTAACTCACTCCCGGGTATCTGTTATTCTATATATAAACCACCCCGAACCCCTCGATTAGATTCCAGTCTGTAACTCACTCCCGGGTATCTGTTATTCTATATATAAACCACCCCGAACCCCTCGATTAGATTCCAGTCTGTAACTCACTCCCGGGTATCTGTTATTCTATATATAAACCACCCCGAACCCCTCGATTAGATTCCAGTCTGTAACTCACTCCCGGGTATCTGTTATTCTATATATAAACCACCCCGAACCCCCGATTAGATTCCAGTCTGTAACTCACTCCCGGGTATCTGTTATTCTATATATAAACCACCCCGAACCCCTCGATTAGATTCCAGTCTGTAACTCACTCCCGGGTATCTGTTATTCTATATATAAACCACCCCGAACCCCTCGATTAGATTCCAGTCTGTAACTCACTCCCGGGTATCTGTTATTCTATATATAAACCACCCCGAACCCCTCGATTAGATTCCAGTCTGTAACTCACTCCCGGGTATCTGTTATTCTATATATAAACCACCCCGAACCCCTCGATTAGATTCCAGTCTGTAACTCACTCCCGGGTATCTGTTATTCTATATATAAACCACCCCGAACCCCTCGATTAGATTCCAGTCTGTAACTCACTCCCGGGTATCTGTTATTCTATATATAAACCACCCCGAACCCCTCGATTAGATTCCAGTCTGTAACTCACTCCCGGGTATCTGTTATTCTATATATAAACCACCCCGAACCCCTCGATTAGATTCCAGTCTGTAACTCACTCCCGGGTATCTGTTATTCTATATATAAACCACCCCGAACCCCTCGATTAGATTCCAGTCTGTAACTCACTCCCGGGTATCTGTTATTCTATATATAAACCACCCCGAACCCCTCGATTAGATTCCAGTCTGTAACTCACTCCCGGTATCTGTTATTCTATATATAAACCACCCCGAACCCCTCGATTAGATTCCAGTCTGTAACTCACTCCCGGGTATCTGTTATTCTATATATAAACCACCCCTCACTAGATTCCAGTCTGTAACTCACTCCTGGGTATCTGTATCTATATATAAACCGCCTGAACCCTCTCGGGTATCTGTTATTCTATATATAAACCATCCCGAACCCCTCGATTAGATTCCAGTCTGTAACTCACTCCCGGGTATCTGTTATTCTATATATAAACCACCCCCGATTAGATCCAGTCTGTAACTCACCCCGGGTATCTGTTATTCTATATATAAACCACCCCGAACCCCTCGATTAGATTCCAGTCTGTAACTCACTCCCGGGTATCTGTTATTCTATATATAAACCACCCCGAACCCCTCGATTAGATTCCAGTCTGTAACTCACTCCCGGGTATCTGTTATTCTATATATAAACCACCCCGAACCCCTCGATTAGATTCCAGTCTGTAACTCACTCCCGGGTATCTGTTATTCTATATATAAACCACCCCGAACCCCTCGATTAGATTCCAGTCTGTAACTCACTCCCGGGTATCTGTTATTCTATATATAAACCACCCCGAACCCCTCGATTAGATTCCAGTCTGTAACTCACTCCCGGGTATCTGTTATTCTATATATAAACCACCCCGAACCCCTCGATTAGATTCCAGTCTGTAACTCACTCCCGGGTATCTGTTATTCTATATATAAACCACCCCGAACCCCTCGATTAGATTCCAGTCTGTAACTCACTCCCGGGTATCTGTTATTCTATATATAAACCACCCCGAACCCCTCGATTAGATTCCAGTCTGTAACTCACTCCCGGGTATCTGTTATTCTATATATAAACCACCCCGAACCCCTCGATTAGATTCCAGTCTGTAACTCACTCCCGGGTATCTGTTATTCTATATATAAACCACCCCGAACCCCTCGATTAGATTCCAGTCTGTAACTCACTCCCGGGTATCTGTTATTCTATATATAAACGCCCCGAACCCCTCGATTAGATTCCAGTCTGTAACTCACTCCCGGGTATCTGTTATTCTATATATAAACCACCCCGAACCCCTCGATTAGATTCCAGTCTGTAACTCACTCCCGGGTATCTGTTATTCTATATATAAACCACCCCGAACCCCTCGATTAGATTCCAGTCTGTAACTCACTCCCGGGTATCTGTTATTCTATATATAAACCACCCCGAACCCCTCGATTAGATTCCAGTCTGTAACTCACTCCCGGGTATCTGTTATTCTATATATAAACCACCCCGAACCCCTCGATTAGATTCCAGTCTGTAACTCACTCCCGGGTATCTGTTATTCTATATATAAACCACCCCGAACCCCTCGATTAGATTCCAGTCTGTAACTCACTCCCGGGTATCTGTTATTCTATATATAAACCATCCCGAACCCCTCGATTAGATTCCAGTCTGTAACTCACTCCCGGGTATCTGTTATTCTATATATAAACCACCCCGAACCCCTCGATTAGATTCCAGTCTGTAACTCACTCCCGGGTATCTGTTATTCTATATATAAACCACCCCGAACCCCTCGATTAGATTCCAGTCTGTAACTCACTCCCGGGTATCTGTTATTCTATATATAAACCACCCTGAACCTCTCTATTAGATTCCAGTCTGTAACTCACTCCCGGGTATCTGTTATTCTATATACAAACCGCCCTGAACCCCTCTATTAGATTCCAGTCTGTAACTCACTCCCGGGTATGTTATTGTATATATAAACCATCCTGAACCCCTCGATTAGATTCCAGTCTGTAACTCACTCCCGGGTATCCGTTATTCTACATATAAACCACCCCGAACCCCTCGATTAGATTCCAGTCTGTAACTCACTCCCGGGTATCTGTTATTCTATATATAAACCACCCCGAACCCCTCGATTAGATTCCAGTCTGTAACTCACTCCCGGGTATCTGTTATTCTATATAAAACCACCCCGAACCCCTCGATTAGATTCCAGTCTGTAACTCACTCCCGGGTATCTGTTATTCTATATATAAACCAACCCGAACCCCTCGATTAGATTCCAGTCTGTAACTCACTCCCGGGTATCTGTTATTCTATATATAAACCACCCCGAACCCCTCGATTAGATTCCAGTCTGTAACTCACTCCCGGGTATCTGTTATTCTATATATAAACCACCCCGAACCCCTCGATTAGATTCCAGTCTGTAACTCACTCCCGGGTATCTGTTATTCTATATATAAACCACCCCGAACCCCTCGATTAGATTCCAGTCTGTAACTCACTCCCGGGTATCTGTTATTCTATATATAAACCACCCCGAACCCCTCGATTAGATTCCAGTCTGTAACTCACTCCCGGGTATCTGTTATTCTATATATAAACCACACGAACCCC
The DNA here is from genome assembly GCA_024679065.1 of Sphyrna mokarran. Lineage (NCBI taxonomy): Eukaryota > Metazoa > Chordata > Chondrichthyes > Carcharhiniformes > Carcharhinidae > Sphyrna > Sphyrna mokarran. Next base: position 38,791 of record JAGIQG010000149.1, on the reverse strand, counting down.
TCGATTAGATTCCAGTCTGTAACTCACTCCGGTATCTGTTATTCTATATATAAACCACCCCGAACCCCTCGATTAGATTCCAGTCTGTAACTCACTCCCGGGTATCTGTTATTCTATATATAAACCACCCAACCCCTCGATTAGATTCCAGTCTGTAACTCACTCCCGGGTATCTGTTATTCTATATATAAACCACCCAACCCCTCGATTAGATTCCAGTCTGTAACTCACTCCCGGGTATCTGTTATTCTATATATAAACCATCCCGAACCCCTCGATTAGATTCCAGTCTGTAACTCACTCCCGGGTATCTGTTATTCTATATATAAACCACCCCGAACCCCTCGATTAGATTCCAGTCTGTAACTCACTCCCGGGTATCTGTTATTCTATATATAAACCAACCCGAACCCCTCGATTAGATTCCAGTCTGTAACTCACTCCCGGGTATCTGTTATTCTATATATAAACCACCCCGAACCCCTCGATTAGATTCCAGTCTGTAACTCACTCCCGGGTATCTGTTATTCTATATATAAACCACCCCGAACCCCTCGATTAGATTCCAGTCTGTAACTCACTCCCGGGTATCTGTTATTCTATGTATAAACCACCCCGAACCCCTCGATTAGATTCCAGTCTGTAACTCACTCCCGGGTATCTGTTATTCTATATATAAACCACCCCGAAACCCTCGATTAGATTCCAGTCTGTAACTCACTCCCAGGTATCTGTTATTCTATATATAAACCACCCCGAACCCCTCGATTAGATTCCAGTCTGTAACTCACTCCCGGGTATCTGTTATTCTATATATAAACCACCCCGAACCCCTCGATTAGATTCCAGTCTGTAACTCACTCCCGGGTATCTGTTATTCTATATATAAACCACCCCGAACCCCTCGATTAGATTCCAGTCTGTAACTCACTCCCGGGTATCTGTTATTCTATATATAAACCACCCCGAACCCCTCGATTAGATTCCAGTCTGTAACTCACTCCCGGGTATCTGTTATTCTATATATAAACCACCCCGAACCCCTCGATTAGATTCCAGTCTGTAACTCACTCCCGGGTATCTGTTATTCTATATATAAACCACCCCGAACCCCTCGATTAGATTCCAGTCTGTAACTCACTCCCGGGTATCTGTTATTCTATATATAAACCACCCGAACCCCTCGATTAGATTCCAGTCTGTAACTCACTCCCGGGTATCTGTTATTCTATATATAAACCATCCTGAACCCCTCGATTAGATTCCAGTCTGTAACTCACTCCCGGGTATCTGTTATTCTATATATAAACCAGCCCGAACCCCTCGATTAGATTCCAGTCTGTAACTCACTCCCGGGTATCTGTTATTCTATATATAAACCACCCCGAACCCCTCGATTAGATTCCAGTCTGTAACTCACTCCCGGGTATCTGTTATTCTATATATAAACCACCCCGAACCCCTCGATTAGATTCCAGTCTGTAACTCACTCCCGGGTATCTGTTATTCTATATATAAACCACCCCGAACCCCTCGATTAGATTCCAGTCTGTAACTCACTCCCGGGTATCTGTTATTCTATATATAAACCACCCCGAACCCCTCGATTAGATTCCAGTCTGTAACTCACTCCCGGGTATCTGTTATTCTATATATAAACCACCCCGAACCCCTCGATTAGATTCCAGTCTGTAACTCACTCCCGGGTATCTGTTATTCTATATATAAACCACCCCGAACCCCTCGATTAGATTCCAGTCTGTAACTCACTCCCGGGTATCTGTTATTCTATATATAAACCACCCCGAACCCCTCGATTAGATTCCAGTCTGTAACTCACTCCCGGGTATCTGTTATTCTATATATAAACCACCCGAAACCCTCGATTAGATTCCAGTCTGTAACTCACTCCCGGGTATCTGTTATTCTATATATAAACCACCCCGAACCCCTCGATTAGATTCCAGTCTGTAACTCACTCCCGGGTATCTGTTATTCTATATATAAACCACCCCGAACCCCTCGATTAGATTCCAGTCTGTAACTCACTCCCGGGTATCTGTTATTCTATATATAAACCACCCCGAACCCCTCGATTAGATTCCAGTCTGTAACTCACTCCCGGGTATCTGTTATTCTATATATAAACCACCCCGAACCCCTCGATTAGATTCCAGTCTGTAACTCACTCCCGGGTATCTGTTATTCTATATATAAACCACCCCAAACCCTTCGATGAGATTCCAGTCTGTCACCAGCAAAGCTCCCTCAGCACTGACCCTTGACAGTGTGGCACTCTCTAGCACTGACCCTCTGACAGTGCGGCACTCCCTCAGCACTGACCCTGACAGTGCGGCACTCCCTCAGCACTGACCCTCTGACAGTGCGGCACTCCTCAGCACTGACCCTCTGACAGTGCGGCACTCCCTCAGCACTGACCCTCTGACAGTGCGGCACTCCCTCAGCACTGACCCTCTGACAGTGCAGCACTCCCTCAGCACTGACCCTCTGACAGTGCGGCACTCCCTCAGCACTGACCCTCTGACAGTGCGGCACTCCCTCAGCACTGACCCTCTGACAGTGCGGCACTCCCTCAGCACTGACCCTCTGACAGTGCGGCACTCCCTCAGCACTGACCCTCTGACAGTGCGGCACTCCCTCAGCACTGACCCTCTGACAGTGCGGCGCTCCCTCAGCACTGACCCTCTGACAGTGCGGCACTCCCTCAGCACTGACCCTCTGACAGTGCGGCACTCCCTCAGCACTCAGCACTGACCCTCTGACAGTGCGGCACTCCCTCACACTGACCCTCTCTACAGTGCGGCACTCCCTCAGCACTGACCCTCTGACAGTGCGGCACTCCCTCAGCACTGACCCTCTGACAGTGCGCACTCCCTCAGCACTGACCCTCTGACAGTGCGGCACTCCCTCAGCACTGATCTGACAGTGCGGCACTCCCTCAGCACTGACCCTCTGACACTGACAGTGCACTCCCTCAGCACTGACCCTCTGACAGTGCGGCACTCCCTTGCACGACCTCTGACCCTCTGACAGTGCGCGCTCCCTCAGCACTGACCCTCTGACAGTGGGCTGCACTCCCTCAGCACTGACCCTCTGACAGTGCACACTCCCTCAGCACTGACCCTGACAGTGCGGCACTCCCTCAGCACTGACCCTCTGACAGTGGCACTCCCTCAGCACTGACACCCTCTGACAGTGCGGGGCTCCCTCAGCACTGACCCTCTGACAGTGCAACCCCTCAGCACTGTCCCTGTGACAGTGCGGCACTCTCTCAGCACTGACCCTCTGACAGAGCGTGGACTCCTCAGCACTGATCCCTCTGACAGTGCGGCACCTTCAGCACTGACCCTCTGACAGTGCGGCACTCCCTCAGCACTGACCCTCTGACAGTGCGGCACTCCCTCAGCACTGACCCTCTGACAGTGCGGCACTCCCTCAGCACTGACCCTCTGACAGTGCGGCACTCCCTCAGCACTGACCCTCTGACAGTGCGGCACTCCCTCAGCACTGACCCTCTGACAGTGCGGCACTCCCTCAGCACTGACCCTCTGACAGTGCGGCACTCTCTCAGCACTGTCCCTCTGTCAGTGCGGCACTCTCTCAGCACTGTCCCTCTGACAGTGCGGCACTCCCTCAGCACTGACCCTCTGACAGTGCGGCACTCCCTCAGCACTAACCTCTCCATCAGCCGGGGGGGTAAGGGGGCGCATCTGGAACCTCGATTCCCTTCTCAAGATCGGTCGCTATCTCACTGAGTGAAGTGATTTGCCAGTTGGAGAGGCGTTACCCTTTTAAGATATGAAACCCGTAGGACGGATATTGTGCAGAGGAGAGAGAGAGAGAGAGAGAGTGCGGACAGCACAAAACACCCTGCGAATTTGCAAAGGAAGAGATAAAGAACAGTTCACAGTTGTGAACCTGGTCTGTTCAAATCCAGGAAACTGGCTTGCAGGGTGAAATTAACAACACTTCCATTGCAATCCCTCAAAATTTCGCGTCCGAGCGCTGGCAAAGTCGACTTTTCTTGCAAACCACTGAGATTATGAGCAGGGGAGGTAAGTGTGACATTAATTCTTCCCCCCCGTTTGTACTTTGTATTCAAGCTTATTCCCGCGTCTCACTCCCTGGGCTATTTTGCGTCGCATTTACCGGCGGGGGGTGGAATCGAACTCTCCCCCTTCCCTCCCGCTCGCCCTCCCCTGACTCCCCCCACCACCTCCTCTCTCCCGAGGGTCGTATCCGCTTTGGGGAGGGGCGTAACTTCCCAGCTGTCTCGATTTTTCCAGTTGGGGTTCACCGGCAACTTGTGGGTGGGGAAAATCCTGTCTTTCCGTGAGCTTCGTTTCCCCGGGGAGGGAGCCGGGAGAGGGTTGGCAGCGGGGGGAGAGAGAGAGAGAGAGAGAGAGAGAAGAAAAGGTCGAATGGCCTGTTGCGATGCCTGGTTTTCTGTGGGGGCGGTGGGGGGCATCCCGTTAGACGAAAGCTCACCCATTCCACCACACCCGCCTTCGCCCAAGGAAACCCGTGCCCCCCACCATCGAATTCACCGCCACTCTCCTCTGCCCATCGTGTGCCAAGTGTCTGGTGGGGAGCAGGGGGCGGGGGTGTGTGGGGGCGTGGGAGGGGGAGGGGGGGCCCTCGTTTTCGGGCAGGGTGGGGGGAGTTCACAAACAGGGGTCTCCCTCTCTTCGCACTCACAGGGGATGGGGGGGGGCGGAGGCAGTGCATTGAGAAAGATCCCCCCCAACCCTCGCCGCCCTCTCCCCAGCCGCTCTCGGTGTGGGGAGCGGTTGCGGCGGTGAAGGGTGGAGGAGGAAGAGAAGGTGTTTGTAGGGGAGGGGGCAGTTTCGCGGTGGGGGGCAGGGGCTGCGGGAGTTGTTGACAAGGGATGCCTCTTTGCCCAGAGGTTATTCCCCCTCTGCCCCCAGCTCCTCAATCCAATCTCGCTCCGACAATCTTGTTGGAGCTGCGCGGGATCTCGCTGTGCGAAAACGGGACGCACTGGGTGGTTGCGTGCCAGCAGGGTCGGGGGGGTGGTTTGTGGTCGGGATTTACAGGGATCTACGTGGACACAGGCCCTTCAGCCCAACTTTCCATGCTGCCCCTTTTTCTCATGAGAACGAAGCTAGTCCCAATTGCCTGCATTTGCCCCATATCTCTCTGTACCCGTGTAACTATCGAAATGCTTTTTAAAAGACAAAATTGTACCCGCCTCTACTACTGCCTCTCGTTCCAGACACTCCCCGCCCTCTGTGTGAAAAAATTGCCCCTCTGGACCCTTTTCGTATCTCTCCCTCTCAACTTAAACCCTCTAGTTTTAGACTCCCCTACCTTTGGGGGAAAAGATATTGACTATCTCGCTGATCTGTGTCCCCTCATTATTTTATAGACTTCTATAAGATCACCCCTCCCAAGCTCCAGAGGAAAAAGTCCCAGTCTATCCAGCCTCTCCTTATAACTCAATCCATCAAGTCCTGGTACCATCTGAGTAAATATTTTCTGCCCTCTTTCTAGTTTAATAATATCCGTTCTATAACAGGGTGAGCAGAACTGTACACAGTATTCCAAGTGTGGCCTTACCAATGTCTAGTACAACTTCAACAAGCCTCCTGTATTCTGATCGATGAAAACAAGCATGCCGAATGCCTTCGTACAATCATAGAATCCCCTCAGTACAGAAGGAGGCCATTCGGCACATTGAGTCTGAATCGACCACAATCCCATCCAGGTCCGACCCCTTAATCCCATGCATTTAACCTACCTAGTCCCCCTGATACTAAGGGACAATTTAGCATGGCCAATCCACCTAACCTGCACATCTTTGGATACTAAAAGGCAATTTAACATGGCACTCCCTCGGCACTGACCCTCTGACAGTGCGGTGCTCCCTCAGCACTGACCCTCTGACAGTGCAGGGCTCCCTCAGCACTGACCCTCTGACAGTGCGGCGCTCCCTCAGCACTGACCCTCTGACAGTGCGGCACTCCCTCAGCACTGACCCTCTGACAGTGCGGCGCTCCCTCAGCACTGACCCTCTGACAGTGCGGCGCTCCCTCAGCACTGACCCTCTGACAGTGCGGCGCTCCCTCAGCACTGACCCTCTGACAGTGCGGCGCTCCCTCAGCACTGACCCTCTGACAGTGCGGCGCTCCCTCAGCACTGACCCTCTGACAGTGCGGCGCTCCCTCAGCACTGACCCTCTGACAGTGCGGCGCTCCCTCAGCACTGACCCTCTGACAGTGCGGCCTCCCTCAGCACTGACCCTCTGACAGTGCGGCACTCCCTCAGCACTGACCTCTGACAGTGCGGCGCTCCCTCAGCACTGACCCTCTGACAGTGCAGCGCTCCCTCAGCACTGACCCTCTGACAGTGCAGCACTCCCTCAGCACTGACCCTCTGACAGTGCGGCACTCCCTCAGCACTGACCCTCTGACAGTGCGGCACTCCCTCAGCACTGACCCTCTGACAGTGCGGCACTCCCTCAGCACTGACCCTCTGACAGTGCGGCGCTCCCTCAGCACTGATCCTCTGACAGTGCGGAATGCCGTTAGCGAAAATTCCAAGCTGGATATGAGGTGCTCAGTCTCTCCCCTTGGAAAAACGAGGCCGTTCTGAGGGGAATGTGTTCGAGAGAGTGACATTGATTGAGTCAATCTCTTCCACGGGCGAGGTCAACGTTGACCCATCGGCGGTGGGAGGAGGAATCGAACAAGGAAATGCGGTGTGGAGCTCGGAAGCAATCTCATTGGCCAGCAGGCCAGGCTGTGTTGAGCCTCTCCGCCTTTCATCCACCTCCTGCCCTCCTCTTGCCCCCCTGTCACAAACCCCCTCCTCACGTCCGGCCTAGCAACGTGGGCCTCAAGCTGCCTCCTGTCACCCATCGCCCTGGCAACCGAGCCCCCTGGCGAGGCCTATTAAATCGCAAAACCGTGCGACGTTGGAACAGGATCAGACCACTCGGCCCATCGAGGCTGTTGCCCCAGTCAATCCTGGCTGATTTTTTTCTCAACCCCTTTCTCCCCCTAACCCTTGACCCCCTTATTAATCAAGAACCTATCCATCTCTTTCTTAAAGACACTCAATGACCTCAACGGGGCAAAGAGTTCAACAGATTCCCCACTCTCCGGTCGAAGAAATTTCTCCTCATCTGTGATCGTCCCTTTAGCCCGAGGTTGTGGTTCTGGTTTTTGCTCCTCGTGGAACCATCTTCTCCATCGCCACTCGACCCAGGGCCTCGCAGTAAGTTTCAATCAGATCCCTCCCCCTTCTAAACTCCGACCGAGTACAGACCCTGAATCTTCAACCCGCTCCTCGTCCGACAAGCTTTTCATTCCGGGGATCGTTCTTGGGAACCTCCTCTTTCCAGCGTGTTCTTCGTTAGACACGGGGGCCCCAAAACCGCTCACAAATGGGGGGCCTGAAGAGAACCTCAGAAGTCCATCCCCGCTCTTGCCTGCTAACCCTCTCGATGTAACGTTGCCTCTCTTACTGAACTTGTTATGTCGAACCTTTAAGAGAGCCCTGAATCCCTGTGTCCCTTCGTGCGTCCGGTTTCCGAAGCAGTTCCCCGTTCGGGAGCTAGCCTCCTTGCGAAAGTGCTCGACCTCACACTTTTCCCGCGTTGCATTCCCATCCGCCACTTTGAGTCCTTCTACAGCCTCTCCACCCCCTCCTTGCTAACTCAATAGTCCAAGGCGAAAGGATCATGGAATGACACAACACAGTAGAGATCCTCAACGTTGTCCAAACCCAAGATCAAGCCATCCCCCACTCCCTATCACTCTGGCATGCTCCGTGTGCCTGTCCAATAACTGCTTGAAAGTGTCCAACTCCGCTATCAGCCCCCAGCTCCCTCAAACCTTTCCTCGTCGAGACCTGGCCTCCAAAGCAGGGAGCGTCCTGAAAAATCTCCTCTCTCACAAGAACACCAGAAGTAGGAAGCAGGAGTAAGGCCATCCAACCCCTCGAGCCTGCCCCGCCATTCCGTAAGATCGTCTGCCGTGGTTCACTTTCCTGCGGTTCTCCCCTTGTCGATGGAAAACCGATCCACTCTTGAACACATTCAGCAAGAAGATTCTGCCGCTTCTCCCCTTCTGAACTCCAACGCGTACAAACCTAGCCTATTCAGTCTTTCCTCATTATCCAACGCCCTCAATGCCTCGTAAACCTTCTCTGCACCCCCTCCGAGGCCAATATATCCTTCCTCGAACGCGCCGATCAAAACTGCACACCCTCTCCAATGCTTCCACACCCTTCTTGTAGTGGGGTGACCAGAACTGAACCCAATATTCCAAATGTGGTCTCACCAAAGTCCTTGAACTCAACCCTCCCCCTCCCCCGTCAATAAAACCCTAACGCACTCTCACCCTGCTTCTCCGCTCGAGCGGCAACCTTCAGGGATCCATGCACACGAACCCCAAGATCTCTCTGTTCCCTCACGTTCCTCGGAACCCTGCCGTTGACCCGGTAATCTGCATTCGATGAAGATCCGAGGAATACGGCCATTTGAAATCCCCAGTTAGGCTAGACCCGGAATATTGCTTGTAGTTCCGACTGCCGTAGTATCAAAAGGAAGCTTCCAGAGAGTTCGTAGACGTTCACCGTTGACCAGTCAATCGTGAGATGGCAGAACCTTTAGGAGTATTGGCGTACAGAGGGATCCAGGTGTACAGATCCCCGAAAGTGGCAACAGGCAGATAAGCTGGTCGGATGGCAGGCGTGCCTTTGTTGGGCCGAACGTCGCGTGTAAAAGTTGTCAATCTGCCCGCTAGCTGTGCAAAATTTTACTTAGGCCGCACTTGGAGCATTGGGTGCAGTTCTGGTCACCAGAAGGAAGGTTTGGAGAGAGCGCAGAGAAGGTTCACCGGGATGTTGCCCTGGTCTCGATGGGCAATGAGGATAAATTAGGATTGTTTTCGCTGGAAAGACGGAGGTTGAGGCCATGGGGGTGGGGGTGGGGGGTGGGTGTGGAGACCCTGCTAGAGGGTCTACAAAATGATGAGAGGCGGCGACAGAGTGGATAGTCAGAGGGTCAATTTCACGGGGGGGGGCACAGGTTCAAGGAGGAAAGTTTAAGGGAGATGTGTACGAGGTGAGGGGAGGTTTTTCACGCCGGGGCGGGGGGGTGGGGGGGTGCCTGGAATGCACTGCCAGAGAGGGAGGTGGCGGGAGCAGAAACATTAGCATCATTTAGTGAGTTTCCTTACGAGGAGAGTGCGTTGGGATGAGGTTCCCTTCTGCGGGAAATGGCACACGGTGGGGACGGAAGGAGTGGGTGGCAGGAATAGGCCACTCGGCCCCTCTCATCCTGCAATCCACCATTAGATAAGACTGTGTGAAGTCTGATTGTGGTCTCAACTGCTTTGATTCCCCCCCACCTTCATCCCTCTCCTCCGACCCCCCCCCCCCCCCCCCGGTCAGTCACTTTTGACCCCTCTTCCCACCAGCCACCTTTAACCCCTATTCCCACCAGTCACCTTTGACCCCTATTTCCACGAGTCACCTTTGACCCCTCTCCCCACCAGTCACCTTTGACCCGTATTCCCACCGGTCACCTTTGACCCCTAATCCCACCAATCACCTTTGACCCTTCCCCCCACCAATCACCTTTGACCTTTCCCCCCACCATCAGTCACCTTTGACCCCTATTCCCACCAGTCACCTTTGACCCCTCTCCCCACCAGACACCTTTGACCCCTCTCCCCACCAATCACCTTTGACCCTTCCCCCCACCAATCACCTTTGACCTTCCCCCCACCATCAGTCACCTTTGACCCCTATTTCCACCAGTCACCTTTGACCCCTCTCCCCACCAGACACCTTTGACCTCCCTCCCCCCCACCAATCACCTTTGACCCTTCCCCCCACCAATCACCTTTGACCTTTCCCCCCACCATCAGTCACCTTTGACCCCTATTCCCACCAGTCACCTTTGACCCCTCTCCCCACCAGTCACCTTTGACCCCTCTCCCCACCAGACACCTTTGATCCCTCTCCCACCAATCACTTTGACCCCTCTCCCCACCAATCACGTTTGACCCTCTCCCCACCAGACACTTTTGAACCCTCTCCCCACCAATCACGTTTGACCCCTCTCCCCACCAATCACGTTTGACCCCTCTCCCCACCAGACGCTTGACCCCTCTCCCCACCAATCACGTTTGACCCCTCTCCCCCAATCACGTTTGATCCTCTCCCCACCAGTCACCTTTGACCCCTCTCCCCACCAGACACCTTTGACCCCTCTCCCCACCAATCACCTTTGACCCCTCTCCCCACCAGACACCGTAGACCCCTCACCCCACCCCACACCCCAGTGGGGGGGTAATTTCGCACGGCCAATTCCGCCCCCCCCTCACCAGCACGTCTTTCGGACTGCGGGAGGAAACCCACGCAGACACGGGGAGAACGCGCAGACTCCGCGCGGACAGAGGCCCCGAGCCGGGAGTCGGACCCGGGTCCCCCCGGCGCCGTGAGGCAGCGGCGCTAACCCCACCGCGCTAGATTGGGAAAGGATGGGACGTCCCTCTTACACCAGTGGCTAAAACCAAGCCAGCTGCACACAGCAAGGAAGGAGAGATCTTACATTGGTCTCCTCTGCCAGAGGACTTGGGGAAGGAGCTGGGAGGTCTTACAGCAGTTGGGCCAAACATAAGAACTTAAGAAATAGGAGCAGGTCTGGGCCATTTGGCGCCTCGAGCTTGCCCCGCCATTCAATAAGATCGTAGCTGATCTTTTTGTGGACTCAGTTCCACTTCCCCACCCGCTCACCGTAACCCTTAACCCCTTCAAAAATCGATCTATCCTTGCCTTGAAAACACTCACTGAGGGAACCTCAACCGGGCAGGGAATTCCACAAATTCACAACCCTTTGTGTAAAGAAATTCCTCCTCAACTCAGTCCAAAATCTGCCCTTATTTTGAGGCTCTGCCCCTTCGTTCTAGTTTCACCCGCCAGTGGAAACAACTTCCCTGCTTCTATCTTATCCATTCCCTTCAGAATCGCACACGTTCCTATAGAATCTTCCCCGTCATTCTTCTGAATTCCAGTGAGTACAGCCCCAATCTCGCCTCATAAGCCAACACTCTGGAATCAACCCAGAGAACCTCCGCTGCACCCACTTCCAATACCAATTTAGTTTTTCTTAAGTAAGCAGATCAAAACTGTACACAGTTAACACCAAGTTTGGTGTCACCAGCATTAGACATGATTTTAATTGGATTTATTATTGTCACGTGTATTGGGATGCAGTGAAAAGTATTGTTTCTTGC
>JAGIQG010000149.1:0-22500 GCA_024679065.1 Sphyrna mokarran | reverse complement strand
GCCAAATTTCCTTAGTCTTCTGAGAAAGTAGAGGCTTTGGTGGGGCTTTCTTAACTATAGTGGGGGGAGGGAACCAGGACAGGTTGTTGGTGATCTGGACACCGAGAAACTTGAAGATCTCTCGACCTTTTCTACTTTGTCCCTGATGCGTGCGGTTTCAATGGAACAGGGGACCGAGTGTAATTGATGGGACGTATCAAGAACTACCTTTTCCCTCATTTCGGCCTGCCCCCTGCTCAGCCCTCCCACCCTTCCCTCCCCAGCCCCCCACCCACAAACCCTCGCACTGGGTCTGACCTTTAACCCAATCTCCCAGCTGTGTAAACAACCCCAGGAGGAAGTGATAGCGAGGAGCCGCCACAGGAAGCAGAGTCTCTTCCCCGCGGCTGTCGCTGGCTTCCCGAATTAGAAGTAGGAACAAGGGGGTCATTCAGCCCCTCCAGCCTTGCTGACAAGCCGATCTAGCATTCTTGAAGTCCCACTTTCCCGCTTCAAATCTCCCACCCGAATGTTTAATAACACATCAATCGCAATCTCGAGAAGGTTCAAGGACTCATCATTCTCAGAATCAGCTAATCGAATTGTAGAATCACGACAGTGCAGAAGGGGGCCATTTGACCCATCCAGTCTGTACTGACCACAATCCCACCTAGGCTCTATTCCCATATCACAATGCATTTAGCTTAACTGACCTCCCTGATGCTAAAGGGGCAATTTAGCATGGCCAATCCACCTAACCTACACATCTTTGGACACTAAGGGGCAATTTAGCATGGCCAATCCACCTAACCTGCACAGCTTTGGACATTAAGGGACAATTTACATGCCAATCCACCTAACCTGCACAGCTTTGGACATTAAGGGACAATTTAGCATGGCCAATCCACCTAACCTGCACATCTTTGGACACTAAGGAGACAAGTTAGCATGGCATTCCCATAGTGTGGCACTCTCTCTGTACTGACCCTCTGACAGTGCGGCGCTCCCTCAGCACTGACCCTCTGACAGTGCGGCACTCCCTCAGCACTGACCCTCTGACAGTGCAGCGCTCCCTCAGCACTGACCCTCTGATAGTGCGGCGCTCCCTCAGCACTGACCCTCTGACAGTGCGGCGCTCCCTCAGCACTGACCCTCTGACAGTGCGGCACTCCCTCAGCACTGACCCTCTGACAGTGCGGCGCTCCCTCAGCACTGACCCTCTGACAGTGCGGCGCTCCCTCAGCACTGACCCTCTGACAGTGCGGCGCTCCCTCAGCACTGACCCTCTGACAGTGCGGCGCTCTCTCAGCACTGACCCTCTGACAGTGCAGCGCTCCCTCAGCACTGACCCTCTGACAGTGCGGCGCTCCCTCAGCACTGACCCTCTGACAGTGCGGCGCTCCCTCAGCACTGACCCTCTGACAGTGCGGCGCTCCCTCAGCACTGACCCTCTGACAGTGCGGCGCTCCCTCAGCACTGACCCTCTGACAGTGCGGCGCTCCCTCAGCACTGACCCTCTGACAGTGCGGCGCTCCCTCAGCACTGACCCTCTGACAGTGCGGCGCTCCCTCAGCACTGACCCTCTGACAGTGCGGCACTCCCTCAGCACTGACCCTCTGACAGTGCGACACTCCCTCAGCACTGACCCTCTGACAGTGCGGCACTCCCTCAACACTGTGATCCCCAATTTGAGCGTGCTACTGAAGGAGAACCACAAACTCTCCTACCCCCTTCCCCACCGCCACCCTTTCTGCCTCCCCTCCTGAGGACGAGGGGCGAACGCTGCCTGGGTTCAGGTTGGCTAACTGGAAGCAGGCCTGAGGCCTACATCGCTCAGGTACCTCAGAGGAGGGCGTCACCCCGAGGCAGCTCAGGCCTCAACCGTTGCGGTGAGGCCCACGCCTCGTTTTGGGTTTCCTCTTCCCCCTTATCCCATGTCCTCTATCGTACCCCACCCTGCCCCGCACTCCACCCCTCCTCCTCCACCCCTTCCCCCCCCCCCCCCCGCCCCCCCACCACCAACTCCCGTACGCCCTGCGGCCCAGAAACCTCGGTAAACAAGACCTCGCTTGCAACTCAGCCTGCCGTCGCTAAGGAAACGACTTCCTCGGCCTAGTGACTTCCTGCTCCCCTCCACCGCTTTTCCTCCCACGCCCTTTAACACTCAGTAACCTGTTTGGGAGTTCGCTAAGCAGGCAGATGGGGAAGGCCACACTCCTTAACTGAAAGAAACCTCCCCCCCTCCACCCCCCCTGCCCCCTGCCCCCCACCCCGGGGTGGACAAGCGCAAACCAAAATAATCGCACGACCCCCCCCCGGGAACGGATTTGTCGAGAGGGAGAGAGAGTGAGAGCTACGCAGGAACCGGGCAGGGGGCAAAATGGTAGGGGGGGCTTCAGCTGGCTATAATCACACCCTCATAGAATCCCTGCAATCCAGGAGAAGGCTATTCGGCCCATCAAACCTGTACCACACAGGTTCTATGCCCCATTGCATTTACCTTAGTGACTGCCCCCTGACAAGATTAGCACTTCTCCCTCACAGCTCCAGCGACCCGGGTTCGATTCCTGGCTTGGGTCACCGTCTGTGTGGAGCTTGCACATTCTCCCAGTGTCTGCTCCGGCTGCTCCGATTTCCTTCCACAGTCGGAGAGGCATGTTGTTTAGGGTGATTGGCCATGCTAAGTTGCCCCTTAGTGTCCAAAGATGTGCAGGTTAGGTGGATGGCATGCTAAGTTGTCCCTTAGTGTCAAAGATGTGCAGTTAGTGGATTGGCCATGCTAAATTATCCCTTAGTGTCCAAAGATGTGCGGTTAGGTGATTGGCCATGCTAGTTGTCCCTTAGTGTCCCAAAGATGTGCAGGTTAAGTGATTGGCCATGCTAAATTGTCCCTTAGTGTCCAAAGAGTGCAGGTTAGGTGGATTGCCATGCTAAGTTGTCCCTTATGTCCAAAGATGTGCAGGTTAAGTGGATTGGGCCATGCTAAATTGTCCCCTTAGTGTTCCAACGTGTGCGGGTTAGGTGGATTGGCCATGCTGAATTGCCTCTTAGTGTCCAAAGATGTGCTGGTTAGGTTGGATTGGCCGTGCTAAATTGCCCCTTAGTGTCCAAAGATGTGCAGGTTAGGGTGGATTGGCCATGCTAAATTGTCCCTTATGTCCAAAGATGTGCAGGTTAGGTGGATTGGCCATGCTAAATTGTCCCTTAGTGTCCAAAGATGTGCAGGTTAGGTGGATTGGCCATGCTAAATTGTCCCTTAGTGTCCAAAGATGTGCAGGTTAGAGTGGATTGGCCGTGCTAAATTGTCCCTTAGTGTCCAAAGATGTGCAGGTTAGGTGGATTGGCCATGCTAAATTGCCCCTTAGTGTCCAAAGATGTGCTGGTTAGGGTGGATTGGCCATGCTTAATTGCCCTTCAGTGTCCAAAGATGTGCTGGTTAGGTGCTAAACTCCCCCACGGTGCGCCAGAACAGGCACCGGAGTGGGTCGACTCCGGGGTCTACACAGTAACTTCATCGCGGTGTTAACGTTCGTCGGCTCGTGACTCATCCATAAACTTCTTCACTCCCCGCAGCACGGCTAAAGGTTATCTGAGGGTTGCGGGGAGGGGTGGTGAGCGTGAGGACGAGGCGTTCATTCAACCCCAGCCTCCCCCAACTCCCCTGCGGGAGAGTTTATTTGGCAGCCGAGGATAGAGTTTATTTGGGGCCCGTTGCGGTGCTGACTGGTCCAGGAAGCTCGGCTTTCAATCTGTATCGGGCTTGGCGTCTGATTGACGGATGGGTTTGCCTGCTCAGGAAGTGAGTCGACACTTTCTACTACCGTGGAGCCGAGCGATAGGTTACCGCAACGCTGTCAGAAGCAACCATCGCGCGCTGTTTGCCTCCCCCTCCCCTGCCTTGCTCCGACCCTGGCTGGTTTCGAATCCCCGTCAGAGCAAAATTAGACCACTCAGCCCATCCGCTCCGCCATGGCCTCGTACAGTTGTTCAACCCCGTTCTCCCGGCCTTGTCCCCGTAAATTTTGACGCCCCTCACCAATCGGGAACCGATCTATCTCTGTGTCTCCAAGATACTCAACCTCCTACGTGGTACAAATTCCATCAATTCACCCCCATCTCAATGCTAAATTGCCCCTTAGTGTCCAAAGATGTGCAGGTTAGGGGGATTGGCCATGCTACGTTGCCCCTTAGTGTCCAAAGATGTGTAGGTTAGGTGGATTGGCCATGTTAAATTGCCCCTTAGTGTCCAAAGATGTATAGGTTAGGTGGATTGGCCATGCTAAATTGCCCCTTAGTGTCTAAAGATGTGCGGGTTAGGTGGATTGGCCATGCTAAATTGTCTCTTAATGTCCAAAGATGTGCAGGTGAGGTGGATTAGCCATGCTAAATTGTCCCTTAGTGTCCAAAGATGTACAGGTTAGGTGAATTGGCCATGCTAAATTGTCCCTTAGTGTCCAAAGATGTGCAGGTTAGGTGGATTGGCCATGCTAAATTGCCCCTTAGTGTCCAAGATGTGCAGGTTAGGTGGATTGGCCATGCTAAATTGTCCCTTAGTGTCCAAAGATGTGCAGGTTAGGTGAATTGGCCATGCTAAATTGCCCCTTAGTGTCCAAAGATGTGCAGGTTAGGTGGATTGGCCATGCTAAATTGCTCCTTAGTGTCCAAAGATGTGCAGGTTAGGTGATTGGCCATGCTAAATTGTCCTTAGTGTCCAAAGATGTGCAGGTTAGGTGGTTGGCCATGCTAAATTGCCCCTAGTGTCCAAAGATGTGCAGGTTAGGGTGGATTGGCCATGCTATTGTCCCTTATTGTGCAAAGATGTGCAGGTCAGGTGGATTGGACATGCTAAATTGCCCTTAGTGTCCAAAGATGTGCGGGTTAGATGGATTGGCCATGCTAAATTGTCCTTAGTGTCCAAAGATGTGCAGGTTAGGGTGGATTGGCCAGCTAAATTGGCCCCTTAGTGTCCAAAGATGTGCAGGTTAGGTGGATTGGCCATGCTAAATTGCCCCTTAGTGTCCAAAGATGTGCAGGTTAGGTGGATTGGCCATGCTAAATTGGCCATGCTAGATTGGCCCCTTAGTATTGGCTCTCGCCCACCCGGTGGGAGGGTGGGGGGTTGGTGAAAGGATGAGAGCCTTAACCCCAGCATTGCACACAGAACAGTGCAGCAGTGACTTTCCCCCGCCCCGGTACTGGGCAGGGGAGGCACAGTGGGTTGGCGCTGCACCACCTCACGGCGCCAGGGACCCGGGTTCAATTCCCGGCCTCGGGTCACTGTGCGTGCGGACCCTGCAACATTCTCCCTGTGTCTGCCTGGGTTTCCTCGCGGTGCTCTGGTTTCCTCCCACAGTCCGAAAGACGTGCCGGTTATGGGGGGATTGGTCGCGACCCTCAGGGTTAGTGGGGAGGAGCAGGGTAACAGTGAGG
This sequence comes from Sphyrna mokarran, assembly GCA_024679065.1. NCBI lineage: Eukaryota > Metazoa > Chordata > Chondrichthyes > Carcharhiniformes > Carcharhinidae > Sphyrna > Sphyrna mokarran. The sequence goes on along the minus strand of JAGIQG010000149.1, from coordinate 17,091 downwards.
GGGTAACAGGAATGGAGCCTGAGGGGGTGGGGGGGGGTTGTAATCGATGCGGACTGAATGGGCCAAATGGGATTCTCAGCAAAAGTGTGGGCAGTAGGGGGCTTTCACACTCACTTCATTGCGGTGTTAATGTAGGCCCACCTCTGGCACGAATAGATATATTTTCAAAATTTATAAAATTTAAATTTGCGCAATTAAACAAGATTTACAATCAACTTTACAATCAGACCCACCATTCTGGACAATCCAACACTATCCCACTGATTTACAGTGACACAATAAAACGGGGTTAGATACAGAGTAAAGCTCCTTCTACACTGTCCCCCATCAAACACTCCCAGGACAGGTACAGCACAGGGTTAGATACAGAGTAAAGCTCCCTCTACACTGTCCCCATCAAACACTCCCAGGACAGGGACAGCACGGGGTTAGATACAGAGTAAAGCTCCCTCTACACTGTCCCCCATCAAACACTCCCAGGACAGGTACAGCAGGGGGTTAGATACAGATTAAAACTCCTTCTGCACTGTCCCCCCATCAAACACTCCCAGGACAGGTACAGCACGGGGTTAGATACAGAGTAAAGCTCCTTCTACACTGTCCCCCCCATCAAACACTCCCAGGACAGGTACAGCACGGGGTTAGATATAGAAGTTTTCTGTCTAGATCAGGTTCTCTGGAGAGTGTGAGGGGTGTCGAGTTGCGGGGGCGTGGGGTGAGGGACACAGCTGTCTGCGGGCAGGATCCTGGAGAGGACTTTGTTGTTCTCTGGGGACAGATGTTTGTTGGGGGTTGCGGTGGGAGGGCGAGATTTCTGCTACAGCTGTGTAGCGTGGGTGTGCTGGTTACACACAGGACAATAACAGCCTCTGCCCAACACGCCAGTGACTGGTTATTATCGACACACGTGACGGTGAATTACACATTCTCTCTTCCACCTTCTTCCGTCGGGGAAAAAGATACAAAAGTCTGAGGTCACGTACCGACAGACTCAAGAACAGCTTCTTCCCTGCTGCTGTCAGACTTTTGAATGGACCCTACCTCACATTAAGTTGATCTCTCTCTACACCCCTCGCTGTGACTGTAACATGACATCCTGCACTCTCTCCTTTCCTTCTCTATGAACGGTATTCTTTGTTCCTTATAGCGCGCAAGAAACAATACTTTTCACTGTATCCCAATACACGTGACAATAATAAATCCAATTAAAATCCAACCCCAACACGATTAGAAATTCAGTTTGATATCAAGATGTCTCTGTCTATATGAATGAGGGCAGAGAGGGATTTGTATATCACTAGCGCCTATCCTTGTTCCCCCCGCACGCCGACACTATCGTTAAGGAAGCCCCACCAACGCCTCTACTTTCTCAGAAATCTAAGGAAACTCGGCATGTCCGCTCCGACTCTCACCAACTTTTACAGATGCCCCATAGAAAGCATCCTTTCTGGTTGTATCCCAGCTCGGTCTGGGCTCCTGCTCTGCCCAAGATTGTGGCTGAGGGAGTACCTCACTGTCAATGCTCTCAGTCTTACTGACAAACTCAATCAGGATTGTTCAGCACTGACCTTCCCACAGTGCGGCACTCCCTCAGCACTGACCCTCTGACAGTGCGGCACTCCCTCAGCACTGACCCTCTGACAGTGCGGCGCTCCCTCTGCACTGACCCTCTGACAGTGCGGCACTCCCTCAGCACTGACCCTCTGACAGTGCGGCACTCCCTCAGTACTGACCCTCTGGCAGTGCAGCGCACCCTCAGCACTGACCTCTCCATCAGCCGGGGGGGTAAGGGGGCGCATCTGGAACCTCGATTCCCTTCTCAAGATCAGGTCGCTATCTCACTGAGTGAAAGTGATTTGCCGTTGGTAGAGGCGTTACCTTTTAAGATATGAAACCCGTAGGACGGATATTGTGCAGAGGAGAGAGAGAGAGAGAGAGTGCGGACAGCACAAAACACCCTGCGAATTTGCAAAGGAAGAGATAAAGAACAGTTCACAGTTGTGAACCTGGTCTGTTCAATCAGGAAACTGAGCTTGCAGGGTGAAATTAACACACTTCCATTGCAATCCCTCAAAATTTCGCGTCCGAGCGCTGGCAAAGTCGACTTTTCTTGCAAACCCTGAGATTATGAGCAGGGGAGGTAAGTGTGACATTAATTCTTCCCCCCCCGTTTGTACTTTGTATTCAAGACTTATTCCCCGCGTCTCACTCCCGGGGCTATTTGCGTCGCATTTCCGGCGGGGGGTGGAAATCGAACTCTTCCCCCTTCCCCCCGCTCGCCCTCCCCATGACTCCCCCACCACCTCCTCTCTCCCGAGGTCGTATCCGCTTTGGGGGGGCGTAACTTCCCAGCTGTCTCGATTTTTCCAGTTGGGGGTTCACCGGCAACTTGTGGGTGGGGAAATCCTGTCTTTCCGTGAGCTTCGTTTCCCCGGGGAGGGAGCCGGGAGGGTTGGAAGCGGCGGGAGAGAGAGAGAGAGAGAGAGAGAGGAGAAAAAGGTCGAATGGCCTGTGCGATGCCTGGTTTTCTGTGGGGGCGGTGGGGGGATACCGTTAGACGACCAGCTCTCCCATTCCACCACACCGCCTTCCGCCACAAGGAAACCCGTGCCCCCCACCATCGAATGCAACCCACTCTCCTCTGCCCATCGGTGCAAGGTCTGGTGGGGCAGGGGGCGGGGTGTGTGTGGGGGTGGGAGGGGGAGGGGGGGCCTCGTTTTTCGGGCAGGGTGGGGGTAGTTCACAAACAGGGGTTCTCCCTCTCTTCCACTCACAGGGGATGGTGGGGGGGGGCGGGAGGCAGTGCATTGAGAAAGATCCCCCCCAACCCTCGCCGCCCTCTCCCCAGCCGCTCTCGGTGTGGGGAGCGGTTGCGGCGGAAGGGTGGAGGAGGAAGAGAAGGTGTTTGTAGGGAGGGGGCAGTTGCGCGGTGGGGGGCAGGGTGGATGCGGAGTTGTTGACAAGGGATGCTCTTTTGCCAGAGGTTATTCCCCCTCTGCCCCACAGCCTCAATCCAATCTCGCTCCGACAATCTTGTTGCGAGCCTGCGCGGGATTCGCTGTGGCGAAAACGGGACGCCACTGGGTGGTTGCGTGCCAGCAGGGTCGGGGGGGTCGGTTTTGTGGGGGTGGTTTGTGGTCGGATTTACAGGGATTACAGGGATCTACGTGGACACAGGCCCTTCAAGCCAAACTTTCCATGCTGCCCCTTTTTCTCATGAGAACGAAGCTAGTCCCAACTGCTGCATTTGCCCCATATCTCTCTGTACCGTGTAACTATGAGAAATGCTTTTTAAAAGACAAATGTACCCGCCTCTACTACTGCCCTCGTTCCAGACACTCCCCGCCCTCTGTGTGAAAAAATTGCCCCTCTGGACCTTTTCGTATCTCTCCCTCTCAACTTAAACCCTCTAGTTTAGACTCCCCTACCTTTGGGGGGAAAAGATATTGACTATCTCGCTGATCTGTGTCCCCTCATTTTTATAGATTCTATAGATCACCCCTCCCAAGCTCCAGAGGAAAAGTCCCAGTCTATCCAGCCTCTCCTATAACTCAATCCATCAAGTCCTGGTACCATCTGAGTAAATATTTTTGCCCTCTTTCTAGTTTAATAATATCGTTCTATAACAGGGTGAGCAGAACTGTACCAGTATTCCAAGTGTGGCCTTACCAATGTCTAGTACAACTTCAACAGCCTCCTGTATTCTGATCGATGAAAACAAGCATGCCGAATGCCTTCGTACAATCATAGAACCCCTCAGTACAGAAGGAGGCCATTCGGCACATTGAGTCTGAATCGACCACAATCCCATCCAGGTCGACCCCTTAATCCCATGCATTTAACCTACCTAGTCCCCCTGATACTAAGGGACAATTTAGATGGCCAATCCACCTAACCTGCACATCTTTGGATACAAAGGCAATTTAAAATGCCAATCACTGGCACTCCTCGGCCGTGCGGTGCTGACCCTCTGGACACAGTGGCGGTGCAGGGCTCGACCCTCTGACAGTGCAGGTGCTGACAGCATGAAACGCTCCAGACAGCACTGCCCTCTGACAGTGCCTCAGCGACCCTTGAGCCTCAGCGGCAACTCCCTCTGACAGTGCGGCGACCCTACAGGACACTGGACCCTCGACACTGACCCTCGACAGTGCGGCTCCCTCAGCATGACCTCTGACAGTTGACTGTCCGGAGCACTGGACCTAGACAAATTCGCAGCACTGATGCGGCACTCCTCAGCACTGACCCTCTGACAGTGCGCACCCCTCAGCAACGACTTGGTGCAAATGCCCTCTGACCAGGCGACTCCCTCAGCACTGCCTCTGTTCCTCAGCACTGACCCTCTGCAGTGTGCACTCCTTGACGAGACATGCAGTTTCCAAGCTGGATATGAGGGCTCAGTCTCTCCCTTGGAAAAACGAGCCGTTCTGAGGGGAATGTGTTCGAGAGAGTGACATTGATTGAGTCAATCTCTTCCACGGGCGAGGTCAACGTTGACCCATCGGCGGTGGGAGGAGGAATCGAACAGGAAATGCGGTGTGGAGCTCGGAAGCAATCTCATTGGCCAGCAGGCCAGGCTGTGTTGAGCCTCTCCGCCTTTCATCACCTCCTGCCCTCCTCTTGCCCCCTGTCACAAACCCCCTCCTCACGTCCGGCCTAGCAACGTGGGCCTCAAGCTGCTCCTGTCACCCATCGCCCTGGCAACCGAGCCCCTGGCGAGGCCTATTAAATCGCAAAACGTGCGACGTTGGAACAGGATCAGACCACTCGGCCCATCGAGGCTGTTGCCCCAGTCAATCCTGGCTGATTTTTTTCTCAACCCCTTTCTCCCCCTAACCATGACCCCTTATTAATCAAGAACCTATCCATCTCTTTCTTAAAGACACTCAATGACCTCAATGGGGCAAAGAGTTCAACAGATTCCCCACTCTCCGGTCGAAGAATTTCTCTTTCTCATCTGTGATGTCCTTAGCCCGAGGTTGTGGGTTCTGGTTTTTGCTCCTCGTGGAACCATCTTCTCCATCGCCACTCGACCAGGGCCTCGCAGTAAGTTTCAATCAGATCCCTCCCCCTTCTAAACTCCGACCGAGTACAGACCTGAATCTTCAACCCGCTCTCGTCCGACAAGCTTTTCATTCCGGGGATCGTTCTTGGGACCTCCTCTTTCCAGCGTGTCTTCGTTAGGCACGGGGGCCCCAAAACCGCTCACAATGGGGGCCTGAAGAGAACTCAGAAGTCCATCCCCCTCTGCCTGCTAACCCTCATCGATGTAACGTTGCCTCTCTTACGAACTTGTTATGTCGAACCTTTAAGAGAGCCCTGAATCCCTGTGTCCCTTCGTGCGTCCGGTTTTCCGAAGCAGTTCCCCGTTCGGGAGCTAGCGTCCTTGCGAGTGCCGACCTCACACTTTTCCCGCGTTGCATTCCCATCCGCACTTTGAGTCCTTCTACAGCCTCTCCACCCCCTCCTTGCTAAACTCAATAGTCCAAGGCGAAAGGATCATGGAATGACACAACACAGTAGAGATCCTCAACGTTGTCCAAACCCAAGATCAAGCCATCCCCACTCCCTATCACTCTGGCATGCTCCGTGTGCCTGTCCAATAACTGCTTGAAAGTGTCCAACTCCGCATCAGCCCCCAGCTCCCTCAAACCTTTCCTCGTCGAGACTGGCCTCCAAAGCAGGGAGGTCCTGAAAATCTCCTCTCTCCACAAGAACACCAGAAGTAGGAAGCAGGAGTAAGGCCATCCAACCCTCGGCCTGCCCCGCCATTCGTAGATCGTCGCCGTGTTCACTTTCCTGCGGTTCTCCCCTTGTCGATGGAAAAACCGATCCACTTCTTGAACACATTCAGCCAAGAAGATTTCTGCCGCTTCTCACCTTCTGAACTCCAACGCGTACAACCTAGCCTATTCAGTCTTTCCTCATATCCAACGCCCTCAATGCCTCGTAAACTTCTCTGCACCCCTACTCGAGGCCAATATATCCTTCCTCGAATGCGCCGATCAAAACTGCAACACCCTCTCCAATGCTTCACACCCTTCTTGTATGGGGTGACCAACTGAACCCAATATTCCCAATGTGGTCTCACCAAAGTCCTTGAACTCAACCCTCCCCCTCCCCCGTCATAAAACCCTAACGCACTCTCACCCTGCTCACGCTCGAGCGGCAACCTTCAGGGATCCATGCACACGAACCCCAAGATCTCTTGTTCCCTCACGTTCCTCGGAACCCTGCCGTTGACCCGGTAATCTGCATTCGATGAAGATCCGAGGAATACGGCATTTGAAATCCCCAGTTAGGCTAGACCGGAATATTGCTTGTAGTTCCGACTGCAGTAGTATCAAAAGGAAGCTTCCAGAGAGTTCGTAGACGTTCACGTTGACCAGTCAATCGTGAGATGGCAGAACCTTTAGGAGTATTGGCGTACAGAGGGATCCAGGTGTCAGATCCCCGAAGTGGCAACAGGCAGATAGCTGGGCGGATGGCAGGCGTGCCTTGTTGGGCCGAACGCGCGTGTAAAAGTTGTCAATCTGCCGCTAGCTGTGCAAAATTTTACTTAGGCCGCACTTGGAGCATTGGGTGCAGTTCTGGTCACCGAAGGAAGGTTTGGAGAGAGCGCAGAGAAGGTTCACCGGATGTTGCCCTGGTCTCGATGGGCAATGAGGATAAATTAGGATTGTTTTCGCTGGAAAGACGGAGGTTTGAGGCCATGGGGTGGGGTGGGGGGTGTGTGGAACCCTGCTAGAGGGTCTACAAAATGATGAGAGGCGGCGACAGAGTGGAATAGTCGAGGGGTCAATTTCACGGGGGGGGCACAGGTTCAAGGAGGAAAGTTTAGGGAGATGTTGTACGAGGGAGGAGGTTTTTTCACGCCGGGGCGGGGGGGTGGGGGGGTGCCTGGAATGCACTGCAGAGAGGGAGGTGGCAGGGAGCAGAAAACATTAGCATCATTTAGTGAGTTCCTTACGAGGAGAGTGCGTTGGATGAGGTTCCCTTCTGCGGGAAATGGCACACGGTGGGACGGAAGGAGTGGGTGGCAGGAATAGGCCACTCGGCCCCTCTCATCCTGCAATCCACCATTAGATAAGACTTGTGTGAAGTCTGATTGTGGTCTCAACTGCTTTGATTCCCCCCCACCGTCACCCTCTCCCACACCCCCCCCCCCCACCCCCGGTCAGTCTACTTTGACCCCTCTTCCCACCAGCACCCCTTTACCCCTTTCCCACCATCACCTTGACCCTATTCCGGTCACTTTGACCCCTCTCCCACCAGACCCTTTGACCCGTATTCCCACCGGTCACCTTTGACCCTAATCCCACCAACACCTGGACCCTTCCCCCACCAATCACCTTTGACCTTTCCCCCACCATCAGTCACCTTGACCCCTATTCCACAGTCACCTTTGCCCTCTCCCCCAGAACCTTTGATCCTCTCCCCACCAATCACCTTGACCCCTTTCCCTCCCACCAGTCACCTTTGACCCTCTTACCCCACCACTCACCTTTGATCCCTTTTGACCTCCCCCACCAGTCACCTTTGCCCCCCACACAGACCTCACCTTGACCCCTTCCCCCACCCCCACCTTTGACCCCTCTCACCCACCAGACACCAGTTTTGACCCCTTCCCCACCAATCACGTTTGACCCCTCTCCCCACCAATCACGTTTGACCCTCTCCCCACCAGACGCCTTGACCCCTTCCCACCAATCACGGTGACCCCTCTCCCCACCAATCACGTTTGATCCCTCTCCCCACCAGACCTTTGACCCCTCTCCCCACCAGACACTTTGACCCCTGCCCCACCAATCACCTTGACCCCCCCCCCACCAACACCGTAAGACCCTCACCCCAACCCACACCCCAGTGGGGGGGTAATTTCGCACGGCCAATTCCGCCACCCCCCTCACCAGCACGTCTTTCGGACTGCGGGAGGCAAACCCACGCAGACACGGGTGAAACGCGCAGACTCCGCGCGGACAGAGCCCGAGCCGGGAGTCGGACCCGGGTCCCCCCCGCGCCGTGAGGCAGCGGCGCTAACCCACCGCGCTAGATTGGGAAGGATGGGACGTCCCTCTTACACCAGTGGCTAAAACCAAGCCAGCTGCACACAGCAAGGAAGGAGAGATCTTACATTGTCCCTCTGCCAGAGGACTTGGGGAAGGAGCTGGGAGGTCTTAAGCAGTTGGCCAAACATAAGACTAAGAAATAGGAGCAGGTCTGGGCCATTTGGCGCCTCGAGCTTGCCCCGCCATTCAATAAGATCGTAGCTGACTTTTTTGTGGACTCAGTTCCACTTCCCCACCGTCACTGTAACCCTACCCCTTCAAAAATCGATCTATCCTGCCTGAAAACACTCATGAGGAACCTCAACGGGCAGGAATTCCACAAATTCACAACCTTGTGTAAAGAAATTCCTCCTCCAACTCAGTCCAAAATCTGCCCTTATTTTTGAGGCTCTGCCCCCTTCGTTCTAGTTTCACCCGCCAGTGGAAACAACTTCCCTGCTTCTATCTTATCCATTCCCTTAGAATCGCACACGTTCCTATAGAATCTTCCCCGTATTCTTCTGAATTCCAGTGAGTACAGCCCCAATCTCGCCTCATAAGCCAACACTCTGGAATCAACCCAGAGAACCTCCGCTGCACCCACTTCCAAATACCAATTTAGTTTTCTTAAGTAAGCAGATCAAAAATGTACACAGTTAACACCAATTTGGTGTCACCAGCATTAGACATGATTTAATTGGATTTATTATTGTCACGTGTATTGGGATGCAGTGAAAAGTATTGTTTCTTGCGCGTATACAGACAATCATACTGTTCATAGTGAAGGAAGGAGAGGTGCCAGGATGTAGTGTTACAGTCACAGCGAGGGGTGCAGAAAAGATCAACTTAATGCGAGGTATGGTCCATTCAAAAGCCTGACAGCAGCAGGGAAGAAGCTGTTCTTGAGTCGGTCGATACGGACCTCAGGTTTGTATCCTTTTCCCCGATGGAAGAAGGTGGAAGAGAGAATGTCCGGGGTGCGTCGGGGGGGGGTCCCCGATTATGCCGGCTGCTTTTCCCCGAGGGAAGCGTAGACCGACGTCAATGGATGGGAGGCTGGTTTGCGTGATGGGACTGGGGCTACGTTCATGATCCCTTCTGTAGTTCCTTGTGGTTTGGGGCAGAGCAGGCCCAGACCGAGCTGGGATACAACCCAGAAAGGATGCTTTCTTGGGGCATCTGTAAATTGGTGGGAGTTGCAGCGGACATGCCGAATTCAGTGGAAGTAGGGCATTGTGGGGCTTCTTAACTATAGTGTCGGCGTTAGTGGCGGGGGGCACCAGGACAGGTTGTTGGTGACTTGGAGATGAAAAACTGAAGCTCTCTTGACGTTCTACTTCTTTGACGTGGCACAGGGGCATGTTCTGCTTTACACTTTCTGAAGCTGATGACTATCTCCTTCATTCTGTTGACATGGAGGAGGGACTATTGCCGCACCCAGATTCTCTCTCTCGTTCTCTGTCTCTCATTGCTTGAGATCCGACCCACTACAGAGCTGGGGTGGAGGGCCTCAGCATGCTGCTTCACTCAGAGTGTGGCTGGGTCAGACGCCTTGCAGAGGAGACCGAGAAAGGAAATGGCCAGATTTCGAGGCTCTAAGTCTCAAGTTTATTAATTAGTGTCACAAGATTAACGCCGCAATGAAGTTACGATGAAAATCCCCTCGCTTGGGCCTCACTGAGGGTAGTTAACACGGCCAGTGCGCCTGAGCCTACGCAGCTTTCAGGAAACACTCACAGAATCCTGGCAGTGAAGATGGAAGCCATTTGGTCCATCAAGCCTGCAATATCCACAATCCCTGTAACCCCAAGTATTTACCCTGTAATCCCTGTGATACTAAGGGCAATTTATCATGGCCCCCACTAACTTCTTGACACTAAGGGACAATTTAGCATGGCAATGCCAAAGCCATCCTTGCACATCTTTGGACACTAAGGGACATGGCCATAACCTGCACATCTTGGACACTAAGGGACAATTTAGCATGGCCAATCCACCTAACCTGCACATCTTTGACACTAAGGGACAATTTAGCATGGCCAATCCACCTAACCTGCAATGGGACACTAAACATCATGGCCAATCCATACCTGCACATCTTTGGCACTAAGGACAATTTAGCACAGGCCAATCCACCTTGACTACACATCTTTGGACACTAAGGGACAATTTAGCACAGCCAATCCACCCTAACCTACCATCTTTGGACACTAAGGGACAATTTAGCATGGCCAATCCACCTAACCTACACATCTTTGGAATCCACTAAGGGACCTTTAGCATGGCCAATCCACCTAACCTGCAAATCTTTGGACACTAAGGAACAATATTAGCATGGCCATCCACCTAACCTGCACATTATTGGACACTAAGGGACAATTTAGCATGGCCAATCCCCCTAACCTGCACATCATTTGAGGAGGGAACGGAGTTGTGAGAAAACCCACGCAGACACAGGGAGAATGTGCAGACTCGTACAGACAGTGACCCGAGCCGGGAATGGCCTGGGTCCCTGGCGCGGTGAGGATGTGGTGCCATGTTCTCTATAAGGTTCGAGTGATAGGGTGGGGGTGGGGGAGACAGAGAGCGAGTGGAAGTGTGGTACCGAGACTGAGGAGAGCTATGATGATGATCATGTTATAGGATCAGTCTGGAAAGGCTGAATATTCCTCTGCTGTACATTTCTAAACACACTCAGCCCTGTGTGGTGGTCGGTGCGGTAACATGACTTGCTCCTTCCTTCCTCTTTTTTGGGTTGTTTTTATTCGGACTCTTGGCAAACACACGTTCTCAGTTGTGTAATGTTTCCTTTCTTCTCTCTCTCTCTCTCTTCTCTCTCTGTCTCTCTCTCTCTCTCTCTCTCTCTCTCTGTCTGCTCTCTCTCTCTCTCTTCTCTCTCTGTCTCTCTCTCTCTCTCTCTCTGTCTCTCTCTCTCTCTCTCGTCTCTGTCTCTCTCTCTCTCTCTCTGTCTCTGTCAGTCTCTCTCTCTCTCCTCTCTCTGTCCTCTCTCTCTCTCTGTCTCTCTTCTCTCTCTCTCCTCTCTGTCTCTCTCTTCTCTCTCTCTCTCTCTCTCTCTGTCTCTCTCTCTCTCTCTCTCTCTCTCTCTCTGTCTCTCCTCTCTCTCTGTCTCTCTCTCTTCTCTCTCTCTGTCTCCTCTCTCTGCTCTCTCTCTCTCTCTCTCTCTGTCTCTCTCTCTATCTCTCTCTCTCTCTCTCCGTCCTCTCTCTCTCTCTGTCTCTCTCTCTCTCTCTCTCTCTCTCTTGTCTCTCTCTCTCTGTCCTCTCTCTCTCTCGTCTCTCTTCTCTCTCTCTGTCTCTTCTCTCTGTCTCTCTCTCTCTCTGTCTCTCTCTCTCTGTCTCTTCTCTCTCTCTCTCTCTCTGTCTCTCTCTCTCTCTCTGCTCTCTCTCTGTCTCTCTCTCTCCGTCTCTGTCTCTCTCTCTCTCTCTTCTTCTCTCTCTCGTCTCTTCTCTCTCTCTCTCTCTCTCTCTCTCTCTCTGTCTCTCTCTCTCTCTGTCTCTCTCTCTCTCTGTCTCTTCTCTCTCTCTGTCTCTGTCTCTCTCTCTCTCGTCTCTCTCTCTTCTCTCTCTCTGTCTCTCTCTCTCTCTCTGTCTCTTCTCTCTGTCTCTCTCTCTCTCTCTCTCTCTCTCTCTCTGTCTCTCTCTCTCTGTCTCTGTCTCTCTCTCTCTCTCTCTCTGTCTCTCTCTCTCTGTCTCTCTCTCTCTCTGTCTCTCTCTCTGTTCTCTCTCTCTCTCTCTCTCTCTGTCTCTCTCTCTGTCTCTGTCTCTCTCTCTCTGTCTCTCTCTTCTGTCTCTCTCTCTCTGTCTCTCTCTTCTGTCTCTCTCTCTCTGCTCTCTCTCTGTCTCTCTCTCTGTCTCTCTCTCTCTGTCTCTCTCTCTCTCTCTCTGTCTCTCTCTGTCTTCTCTCTCTCTCTCTCTCTCTGTCTCTCTCTCTCTGTCTCTCTCTCTCTCTCTCTCTCTCTCTCTCTCTCTCTCTCTCTCTCTCTCTCCGTCTCTCTCTCTCTTTCTCTCTCTCTCTCTGTCTCTCTCTCTTCTCTCTGTCTCTCTTCTCTGTCTCTCTCTCTCTCTCTCTCTCTTCTGTCTCTCTCTCTTTCTGTGTCTCTCTCTCTCTCTTTCTCTCCTCTCTGTCTCTCTCTCTCTCTGTCTCTCTCTATCTCTCTGTCTGTGTGTGGTTTAATTTAATTGACGCCAGACCTTGCTCCAGAAATAACGCGCAGTGTAAAGGTCACGATGCGGGCGACTGTGACAGCGGAGGGATTTACACAGAGTCAGCAATATTCATGACCTCTCCACCAGCAGATCAGATATCCAGAAGGCGGGAGGTGTTCGTGCCGCCTGCCCCTTGCCAACACTCCCTGCCCTCTGCTCAGTGCCCCCAGCCCATGAGAAGAACCAACAGCATAGATCACTGATAGATTCTCAGCTCTAAAAGAGTAGGTGAGATATCTTTACCCATCTGGGGATGGCAGGGAGACTGGGACATAAAACATTCAGGCAGTACAGACGCAGGTAGGGAACTGGCCATGCTAAATTGTCATAGTGTCCAAAGATTGCAGGTTAGATGGATTGGCCATGCTAAATTGTTCCTTAGTGTCCAAAGATGTGCAGGTTAGTTGGGATTGGCCATGCTAAATTGTTCCCTTAGTGTCCAAAGATGTGGCAGGTAGTTGAGTGGCCATTGCTAAATTGTCCCTAGTGTCCAAAGATCCCAAATTGTCCATTGTGTCAAAGATGTGTAGGTTAGGGTGGAATGGCCATGCTAATGTCCCTTAGTGTCAAAGTTGCATGCTAAATGTCCTTAGTGTCCAAAGATGTGGGTTAGGTTCCATGCTAAAGTCTGACCATGCCTAAAATTGTTCCTTAGTGTCCAAAGATGTGCAGGTTACGGTGGATTAAAAGTCTGACAGCAGCAGGAAGAAGCTGTTATTGATGGTCGGACGGGACTCAGACTTTTGATCTTTCCCGACGGTGAGATATGGGGAAGAGAAGTCTGGGTGCGGCAGGGGTGCCTCGATTATGCACGGCTGCTTTTCCCCGAGGCAGGGGAAGTGTGACAGAGCAATGGATGGGAGGTGGTTGTGCGATGGGACTGGGGCACATTCACACTCCCCTTTTGTAGTTCCTTGTGGTCTTGGGCAAGCAGGAGCCCAGACCGAGCTGGGATACAACCAGAAAGGATGCTTTCTAATGGTAAAAGTTGGTGAGAGTTGTAGTGGACATGCCAAATTTCCTAGTCTTCTGAGAAAGTAGAGGCTTTGGTGGGGCTTTCTTAACTATAGTGGGGGAGGGAACCAGGACAGGTTGTTGGTGATCTGGACACGAGAAACTTGAAGATCTCTCGACCTTTTCTACTTTGTCCCGATGCGTGCGGTTTCAATGGAACAGGGGACCGAGTAATTGATGGGACGTATCAAGAACTACCTTTTCCCTCATTTCGGCCTGCCCTCCTGCTCGGCCCCTCCCACCCTTCCCTCCCCAGCCCCCACCCACAAACCCGCACTGGGTCTGACCTTAACCCAATCTCCCAGCTGTGTAAACACCCAAGGAGGAAGTGATAGCGAGGAGCCGCCACAGGAAGCAGAGTCTCTTCCCCCGCGGCTGTCGCTGGCTTCCCGAATAGAAGTAGGAACAAGGGGGTTCATTCAGCCCCCTCCAGCCTTGCTGACAATGCGATCTAGCATTCTTGAAGTCCCACTTTCCCGCTTCAAATCTCCCACCCGAATGTTTAATAACACATCAATCGCAATCTCGAGAAGTTCAAGGACTCATCATTCTCAGAATCAGCTAATCGAATTGTAGAATCACGACAGTGCAGAAGGGGGCCCATTTGACCCATCCAGGCTGTACTGACCACAATCCACCTAGGCTCTATTCCCAATCACATGCATTTAGCTAACTGACCTCCCTGATGCTAAAGGGGCAATTTAGCATGGCCATCCACCTAACCTACACATCTTTGGACACTAAGGGGCAATTTAGCATGGCCAATCCACCTAACCTGCACAGCTTTGGACATAAGGGACAATTTAGCATGCCAATCCACCTAACTGCACGCTTTGGACATTAAGGACAATTTAGCATGGCCAATCCACCTAACCTGCACATCTTTGGACCTAAGGAGACAAGTTAGCATGGCATTCCCATAGTGTGGCACACTGACCCTCTGACAGTGCGGCACTCCCTCAGCACTGACCCTCTGACAGGCGCACTGACCCTCTGACAGTGCGGCGCTCCCTCAGCACTGACCCTCTGACAGTGCGGCACTCCCTCAGCACTGACCCTCTGACAGTGCGGCACAGCACTGACCCTCTGACAGCACTCCCTCAGCACTGACCCTCTGACAGTGCAGCACTCCCTCAGCACTGACCCTCTGACAGTGCGGCACTCCCTCAGCACTGACCCTCTGACAGTGCGGCGCTCCCTCAGCACTGACCCTCTGACAGTGCGGCACTCCCTCAGCACTGACCCTCTGACAGTGCGGCGCTCCCTCAGCACTGACCCTCTGACAGTGCGGCACTCCCTCAGCACTGACCCTCTGACAGTGCGGCGCTCCCTCAGCACTGACCCTCTGACAGTGCGGCACTCCCTCAGCACTGACCCTCTGACAGTGCGGCACTCCCTCAGCACTGACCCTCTGACAGTGCGGCGCTCCCTCAGCACTGACCCTCTGACAATGCGGCACTCCCTCAGCACTGACCCTCTGACAGTGCGGCACTCCCTCAGCACTGACCCTCTGACAGTGCGGCACTCCCTCAGCACTGACCCTCTGACAGTGCGGCACTCCCTCAGCACTGACCCTCTGACAGTGCGGCACTCCCTCAGCACTGACCCTCTGACAGTGCGGCACTCCCTCAGCACTGACCCTCTGACAGTGCGGCACTCCCTCAGCACTGACCCTCTGACAGTGCGGCACAATAGCTGTGGTTGGCATTTTTGAATTTTTAGCTCTAAGGTATTAGTTCGAAGATAAGACACAAATGATTTGTTTGAATTTGAGAAGCAGGTGTCTTGGGTGGGTGTGTCACACACAGTTACAATTTCCTGCACCACTCCTCTGTGGGTTTTGAGGTTTCAAGTGTGTATCTTACCGTTACTGAGTTGGCCTCTCCTTCCAAGGTTCTAAGAGGAATATTTCGTTCAGAAGCAAAGGCTAATCATTGGTCCTGAACACCCACTGCTTACACCTGCTGTCAGCATGTAACCAGGAAGTGGTTTGTATGTCAAGATCAGTGTCACACTCACATTGTTCATAAAGCTTTGTACAACCTCTTCTGGTGGGAGCTGCGTTTCCAATTTGCTCCTCGCTTCCGGGGCTGTTGGACATATTTGTGAAGTACAGGGGAGGCATTAATTTAAAACAGGCAGCTGGTGTGTGAAAAGAATCCAACTGCTGTGTAAACAAACAATTTCAATGTCATAAATTGATCATTTAAGGGAAAAAAATGTTACAGATAAATAAAGCTGGTCTTTGGAGTGTGAGAGGGTGGGGTGGGGGGGTTGGTATGTGTGCCTGGCTCAGTTTGCCCCCCTGGATCAGTGGGGGTAAACTCACATCCCAGTCCCCACTGTGAGAGTGGGCAAGAGAATAGGGGTGAGGGTGACAGACCAGAGGCTGGAGATGGAACTTCCTCAGAATTTGGCAAGCTCTGATTGAAAACTGGTGGGTATCTCGCCAGCTGTACAACTGAGTGGTCAGGCCAGATGTTCTGGTATGCAACGCAGCAAGAAACCAGGGGTATCAGGGGCAGCACTATTTGAGGGTCAGTGCTGAGGGAGTGCCGCACTGTCAGAGGGTCAGTGCTGAGGGAGTGCCACACTGTCAGAGGGTCAGTGCTGAGGGAGTGCCGCACTGTCAGAGGGTCAGTGCTGAGGGAAGCCGCACTGTCAGAGGTCAGTGCTGAGGGAGCGCTGCATTGTCAGAGGGTCAGTGCTGAGGGAGCGCCGCACTGTCAGAGGGTCAGTGCTGAGGGAGCGCCGCACTGTCAGAGGATCAGTGCTGAGGGAGTGCTGCACTGTCAGAGGGTCAGTGCTGAGGGAGTGCCGCACTGTCAGAGGGTCAGTGCTGAGGGAGTGTCACACTGTCAGAGGGTCAGTGCTGAGGGAGTGCTGCACTGTCAGAGGGTCAGTGCTGAGGGAGACCGCACTGTCAGAGGGTCAGTGCTGTGGAGCGCCGCACTGTCAGAGGGTCACTGCTGAGGGAGTGCAGCACTGTCAGAGGGTCAGTGCTGAGGGAGTGCCGCACTGTCAGAGGGTCAGTGCTGAGGGAGTGCCGCACTGTCAGAGGGTTAGTGCTGAGGGAGTACCGCACTGTCAGAGGGTCAGTGCTGAGGGAGCGCCGCACTGTCAGATGGTCAGTGCTGAGGGAGCGCCGCACTGTCAGAGGGTCAGTGCTGAGGGAGTGCCGCACTGTCAGAGGGTCAGTGCTGAGGGAGTGCCGCACTGTCAGAGCGTCGGTGCTGAGACAGTGACCCGAGCCAGGGATCGAACCCGGGGCTCCTGGCACTGTGAGGCAGCCGTGCTAACCCACTGTGCCAAAACAAAATTGGCTAGTTTAATTTGAGAGAGAGAGAGAGAGAGGGTGGGGGGGGGAGAGAGAGACAGAGAGAGAGAGAGAGAGAGAGAGAAACAGTGAGAGAGAGAGAGGTTTAGGGAGGGAATTCCAGACTTGGGACCCCCCAGGCACGGCCCAAATGGCGGAGTGATCGGAATGGGGGGTGGGGATGTGAGAGAGGCCGGAATTGGAGAAATACAGAGATCCCGGAGGGTTATAGGGGGCTGGAGGACGTTACAGAGATAGGGAGGAGGTGTAGGGGCTGGAGGGGGTTACAGAGATAGGGAGGGTTGTAGGGGCTGGAGGAGGTTACAGAGATAGGGAGGGTTGTAGGGGCTGGAGGAGGTTACAGAGATAGGGAGGGGTGTAGGGGCTGGAGGAGGTTACAGAGATAGGGAGGGGTGTAGGGGCTGGAGGAGGTTACAGAGATAGGGAGGGTGGTAGGGGCTGGAGGAGGTTACAGAGATAGGGAGGG
>JAGIQG010000148.1:0-70444 GCA_024679065.1 Sphyrna mokarran | reverse complement strand
AACTGAGAGAGATTTAGGGCAGAGATTACTGATACAAGGCACAGATTGTAATAACTGAGAGAGGTTTAGGGCAGAGATTCCTAATACAAGGCCCACATTGTAATAACTGAGAGAGGTTTATTACAGAGATTACTGATTCAAGGCCCAGATTGTAATAAACTAGGAGAATTTTTAGAGCAGAGTTTAGTGATACAAGGGCCCAGATTGTAATAACGAGGGAGGTTTAGGGCAGATTACTGACACAAGGCCCAATTGTATAACTGAGAGAGGTTTTATGGAAAGAGATTTACTGACACAGAGGCAGATTGTAATACTGAGAGAGATATTTAGGGCAGAGATTACTGATGCAAGGCCCCAGATTGTAATAACTAGAGACTTTAGAGCAGAGATTACTGATCATAGGCCCACATTGTAATAACTGAGAGAGATTTCTGGCAATATTCCTGATCCGAGGCCAGATTGTAATAACTGAAGAGGTTTAGGGCAGAGATTTACAATAGAAGGCCCAGATTGTAATAACTGAGAGATGTTTAGGGCAGAGATTACTGACACAAGGCCCAGATTGTAATAACTGAAAGACGTTTAGGGCAGAGATTACTGACACAAGGCCCAGGTTGTAATAACTGAGAGAGGTTTATTACAGAGATTACTGATTCAAGGCCCAGATTGTAATAACTGAGAGAGGTTTAGGGCAGAAATTACCGATACGAGGCCCAGATAGTCATAACTGAGTGACGCTTAGAGCAGAGATTACTAACACAAGGTCCTGATTGTAATAACTGAGAGAGGTTTAGGGCAGAGATTACTGATACAAGGCACTGATTGTAAATACCGAGAGGTTTAGGGCAGAGATTACTCATACAAGGACCAGATTGTAAAGCTGAAAGAGGTTGAGAGCAGAGATTACTGATACAAGCCCCAGATTGTAATAACTGAAAGAGGTTTAGGGCAGAGATTGATGATACAGGGCCAAGGTTGTAATAACTGAGAGAGGTTTAGGGTAGGTATTATTGATACAAGTCTCAGATTATAAGAACAGAGAGATTTAGATTTAGATTTAAAAGGGATAGAACAACGTACTTTAATAAATGACGAAAAGACAGAAACAGTGGAAGCTCCAAATGTTCCGATATTTCACAGCTGGATTCACACAATCCACACAGCAATGTCTCTGATATTGTGGGATTGTTGTAAATGTGGTTAATCTCAGTCCGGAGGCTGCCTTCATGTTTTACAGAGTTAATCTGATCACTCTCATCAAAACAGCATCAACATTTCTGTACAATGTGAGTGAATCATAAACTCAATGAGTTCAGGTTCAATGTTTAAAATAACCAGTCACTTTTCTGTGGCTGCTTTGTGGAATGTCAGTGGAATGTAGTTTCCAGTCAAGTGTGAAGAATTGTATTGGGGAATCATTGGAAGCAGTTTCCATTGAGAGCTTCATGCATTCTGGAAATGTGTGGGATCTATTCAGAGATAGGAAATGGATGGATGAATAAAGATGCAGTTTGATGTTAATGACATGAGACTGTCTGCCTTGAAGATTCACAAGTTCCATGTGCTGAGAAAAAGGAATGATTAAACAATATCTACAATTCAAATTCTTCAGACAAGTGAAAAAGTAAGAGAACAACTGAATCCACAAACGCTGCCACAGACAGGATTCGAAACTTCAACTTCATGTTTTAATATGAAGGGCTGATTGAAATAAACCCGAGGCCACACTGGGATGCTGAACTATTTGATTCCTGTGTTTTTTTCCCCAAACTTAAAAATAAAAACCTGTGCTGAAACACAGAGACACACAGAGCAGAGGGAATTTTACTCTGGATTTAAATGCATACAACAATTCACAGTTGTTTATTTCCCGTGATGTTGAGCTGTGTTTTTTCTCTTTCTGGTCTCTTTTACAGTTGTACAGATCCTGGGCAGCTCAGATCGAATGGGTTCTGATCCCAGTGTGAAGCTCAAAGATCATATTCACAGTGTTAACTTTAAAATCAGTTTTCCTGTCAAATATTCTCTGAATTTTTAAATAAACATGGAATGCAAAATGAATTAATTCTGACTTTGTCTAACTCCATCTGTCTTTCTCCATATCTCTGTTAGTATGATTTTGTGTGTGTGTCTCTACATATCTGTGTGGCTCTGCCTCTGTATTTCTCTGTATCTGTGTCTCTTTCTGTCTCTTTGTCTGTATCTGTGTACCTCACTGTGTCTCTCTATTTCTCTGTATCTGTGTCTCTTTCTGTCTCCTTGTCTGTATCTGTGTATCGTGTGTCTCTCTGTTTCTTTGTATTTATCTGTATCTATGACTCTCCATCTCTGTGTATCTTTGTCTCTCTCTGCCTCTATCGCTCTGACTCTCTCTCTCTCTCTCTGTATTTCTCTGTTTCCACATCTCTCTGTCTCTTTCCTGTCTCTGTATCATGTATCTCTTGGTCTCTATCTCTCTGTGTATCTCTGTGTCTCTGTCTCTCTGTGTTTTTCTCTCTGTGTGTCTCTGTGTTTTGATGCAAGGGCCTAGTATTTTCAGCTCTGAGCTGAATCCACAATCTCTGGAGGGAAGATCGCTATATTGAAGGCATGAGGCCGAATCACTCTCTGTCTAGTTTGGGTTTGTAATGTTTATGTTTTTAAACATCTCTTCCCCTTGTTGGGAATCTCACTGCGGTTTGAGAAAAGCAAACACTGATCCCACACGAAACACCCCCCAATACAGGACTGAGCAGAGAGTGTGAAATGGAACCGCTGTGAGCGTGGATAGATTTTCTTTAAAAAAAGGAGAGAAACGCTACCTCATTTTCAAATCTTTACCCTGCTTCTGTAGCATCTCGGCCTCCCCTGACACTCACTATCCATCTGAGTGAATCTCAGTGTCTCTAACTCTCTGCATTGCTCCCTCTCCCTATCTCTCTGTTACTCTGCATCGCTCCATCACTCTCTCTCTCTCTCGCTCGCTCTCTCTATCCCTCTCCCACCGTGTGGTTTATCATTAAGGGGTCGTATCACAGAGAACACAAACACTCTTTCTGTTTCTGTCTTGGCAGAATTAGCAACATTAGTGGATCTTTCCAGACTGGATTCACACAATACAGACAGAACGCTGCTGAGCTCAGCTCAGGTGGGACGGTAATGTTACAATAAGATCGAATCTGCAATCATGCATCTGTCTAAACATCACCCGATTAATTTGATTTATTATTGTTACATAGAATAGAATCATAGAATCCCTACAATGCAGGAGGAGACCGTTCGGCCCATCGAGTCTAAACTGACCATACTCCCACCCTGTCCCTATCCCCATAACCCCATGCATTTGCTCCAGCAAATCCCCCTGACATTAAGGGGCAATTTAGCAAGGCCAGTCCTCCTAACCTGTACACTGGAAACCCACACAGACACAGAGAGAATGTGCAAACTCCACACAAACAGTAACCCTGGGCCGGAATCACGAGCGGGATAGAATATAAAAGCAGGGAGGTCTTGGTGCAACTGTACAGGGCACTGGTGAGGCAGCAACTGGAGTACTGCATGCAGTTTTGGTCCCCTTATTTATGAAATGATAAATTGGCCTTGGAGGGAGTACAGAGAAGGTTCACCAGGCTGATACCAGAGATAAGGGAGTTAGCTTATGAAGAGAGATTGAATAGATTGGGTCTGTATTCGTTGGAGTTTAGAAGGCTGAGGGGGGATCTTACTGAGACTTACAAGATAATGAAGGGGCTGGATAGGGGAGAGGTAGAGAGATTCTTCCCACTTAGAAAGAATAGCAGGACTAAAGGGCACAGCCTCAAAATAAGGGGGGAGGGCAGATTAGATCAGAGTTGAGGAGGAACTTCTTTTCACTCAAAGGATGTCCAATCTCTAGGATTCTCTGCCCATTGAAGTGGTAGAGGCTGCCTCGCTGAATATATTGAAATCACAGATAGATAGATTTCTGATAGACAAGGGAATTACGGGGAGAAAGCAGGAAAGTGGAACTGATCCACTTCAGATCAGCCGTGATCTTATTGAATTTCGGGGCAGGCTCGAGGGGCTGGATGGCCGACTCCTGCTCCTATTTCTCATGGAATTGAAGCCGGGTCCCCGGTGCGGTGAGGCAGCAATGCTAACCATCGTGCCACCGTGCTGTCCTATCCCGTATATCGGGATGCAGTGAAAGGTTTTGTTTCTTGCACGCTGTGCTAACAAAACATACCAGACATAGAGTACATTGGGGAGAAGGAGAGGAGAGGGTGCAGAATACAGTGTCACAGTGAGCGAGAGGATACAGAGAAAGTGCAGATTAATATCCCGTCACTCAAAAGTTGGCATTCTGCTCAAATCCTCAATCTTTCCACAGAGCAAGGCTCACACATTCAACCCCACTTTGCTCTGTCCCTTCTCCCATCCTGCTGTGTTCGGACTCTCTCTGATCGATGCTAAGGGCCTCGTATTGGAGGCTCGGAGCTGAACCCACAATCTGTCTGATTCTGAGGGAAGATTCCTGCCCACTCAGACACAGGGGGGGCTGTGATATCCCCCTGAAATCGATCTGTTGTGTTCAGAGCCACATGTTTCATCCCTGTGTCTGCTCTCCTTAAAGAACTATCGAATAATCTTTAAATATCTGCTTTAATTATCACAGAACAAGGTCCCACATTGGGGGGGAAATCGAGTAGCAGGTTTCAAAGTTTATTTATTAGTGTCACAAGTAGGATTACATTAACACTGCAATGAAATTAGTGTGGAAAACCCATAGTCGCCACAGTGTGGTGCCTGTTTGGGCACACATAGGGAGAATTTAACATGGCTGGTACACCCAACCAGCGCCTCTTTCAAACTGTGGGAGGGAACCCATGCAGACACGGGGAGAAGGTGCAGACTCCACACAGACAAGCAGGGAATTGAACCTGGGTCCGTGGCACTGTGAGGCAGCAGTGTTAACCACTGTGCCACCGTGTCGCCAGGGGGACACTGTTTAAAATTCAGTAAGTTCCAATTGAAGATAGAGATGTGGAGGAATAATTTCTTCTCTCAGAGGGTGGTTAGTGTTTCGAATTCCTTCCCCGGAGAGCAGTGGGCATCGGGACATTGAACATATACAAGGGAGGGGAGGGTTATGGGGGAGACAGGCAGCGAAGAGGAGTTCAGGTCACAGTCAGATCAGCCATGATCTTATCAACTGGGGGAGCAGGCTCGAGGGGCAGAATGGCCTCCTCCTGCTCCTATTTCTTATGTTCTGTATGGTCCCTGTGTGATCACTGCCCTCAGCATTGCAGGAACACTGTCTGATTCTCTCCATCTCAATCACTTCCTCTCTCCCTCTCTGAGACTCTCACCCCATTGCTATCCTCCCCTCTCTCTGTTACTCTCTCTCTCTCTCTCTCTGGGACTCTCACCCCATTGCTATCCTCCCCTCTCTCTGTTACTCTCTCTCTCTCTGAGACTCTCACCCCATTGCTATCCTCCCCTCTCTCTGTTACTCTCTCTCTCTGAGACTCTCATCCCATTGCTGTCCGCCCCTCTCTCTGTTACTCTCTCTCTCTCTCTCTGAGACTCTCATCCCATTGCTATCCTCCCCTCTCTCTGTTACTCTCTCTCACTCTGAGACTCTCACCCCATTGCTATCTTCCCCTCTCTCTGTTACTCTCTCTCTCTCTGAGACTCTCATCCCATTGCTATCCCTCACCCCATTGCTATCCTCCCCTCTCTCTGTTACTCTCTCCCTCTCTGAGACTCTCACCCCATTGCTATCCTCCCCTCTCTCTGTTACTCTCTCCCTCTCTGAGACTCTCACCCCATTGCTATCCTCCCCTCTCTCTGTTACTCTCTCTCTCTCTGAGACTCTCACCCCATTGCTATCCTCCCCTCTCTCTGTTACTCTCTCTCTCTCTGTGGGACTCTCATCCCATTGCTATCCTCCCCTCTGTTACTCTCTCTCTCTGAGACTCTCATCCCATTGCTATCCTCCCCTCTCTCTGTTACTCTCTCTCTCTCTGAGTCTCTCACCCCATTGCTATCCTCCCCTCTCTCTGTTACTTTCTCTCTGTGTCTCTGTGTTTTTCTCTCTGTGTGAGTGTGTTTCTCGGTGTGTCTCTTTGTCTCTGTCTCTCTGTGTTTTTCTCTCTCTGTGTGTCTCTGTGTTTCTCTGTGTCTCTGTCTCTCTGTGTTTTTCTCTCTGTGTGTCTCTGTGTTTTGATGCTAAGGGCCTAGTATTTTCAGCTCTGAGCTGAATCCACAATCTCTGGAGGGAAGATCGCTATATTGAAGGCGTGAGGCCCAATCACTCTTGTCTGGTTTTGTTTTGTAATGTTTATGTTTTCAAACATCTCTTCCCCTTGTTGGGAATCTCACTGCGGTTTGAGAAAAGCAAACACTGATCCCACACTAAACTCCCCCTAACACAGGACTGAGCAGAGAGTGTGAAATAGAACTGCTGTGAGTGTGGATAGTTTTTTTTTAAGAAAAGGAGAGAAACACTCCTTCATTTTCAAATCTTTACCCTGCTTCTGTAGCGTCTCGGACTCCCCTGACATTCACTATCCATCTGAGTGAATCTCAGTGTCTAACTCTCACTCTCTGTATTGCTCCCTCTCCCTATCTCTCTGTCACTCTGCATCGCTCCATCTCTCTCTCTCCCTCTCTCTCTCTCTCGCTCTCTCTCTCTATCCCTCTCCCACCATGTGGTTCATCATTAAGGGGTCGTATCACAGAGAATACAAACACTCTTTCTGTTTCTGTCTTTGCAGAATTAGCAACATTAGTGGATATTTCCAGACTGGATTCACACAATACAGACAGAACGCTGCTGAGCTCAGCTCAGGTGGGACCGTAATGTTACAATAAGATTGAATCTGTAATCATGCAACTGTCTAAACATCACCCGATTAATTTGATTTATTATTGTTACATAGAATAGAATCATAGAATCCCTACAATGCAGAAGGAGACCACAGTCTCCCCAGTGTGGTGCCTGTTTGGGCACACATAGGGAGAATTTAACATGGCTGGTACACCTAACCAGCGCGTCTTTCAAACTGTGGGAGATAACCAGAGGAAACCCATGCAGACACGGGGAGAAGGTGTAGACTCCACACAGACAAAGAACAAAGAACAAAACAGCACGGGAAACAGGCCCTTCGGCCCAACGAGCCCGCGCCGCCACCCCGATGTTCTCACCTCTACCCGCGATCCCTGTCCATGTTTATAGATCTATGGATTAAAAACCAAATTTGAGACAATTTAGGGAGAATTTGTTTTTGCCAATTAGCCTAAGAGCACATCTTTGGGATGTGGGAGGAAACCGGAGCTCCCGGAGAAAACCCACGCAAGCACGGGGAGAATGTGCAAACTCCCACAGACACAGGCCCAAATCCATGTATCTGCACAGCACAGCGATAGTCACTGAGCTGTCGTGTTGCCCATCAGAAGGTCCAGGTCTTGCGAATTGAACCTGGGTCCCTGGCACTGTGAGGCAGCAGTGTTAACCACTATGCCACCCTGCCATCAGGGGGACACTGTTTAAAATTCAGGAAGTTCCCATTGAAGATAGAGATGCAGAGGAATAATTTCTTCTCTCAGGGGGTGGTTAGTGTTTCGAATTCCCTTCCCCAGAGAGCAGTGGGCGTTGGGACATTGAACATATACGAGGGAGGGGAGGGTTATGGAGGAGACAGGCAGCGAAGAGGAGTTAAGGCCACAGTCAGATCAGCCATGATCTTATCAACTGGGGGAGCAGGCTCGAGGGGCAGAATGGCCTCCTGTTCTGTGTGGTATCTGTGTGATCACTGCTCTCAGCATTGCAGGAACACTGTCTGACTTTCTCCATCTCAATCATTTCCTCCCTCCCTCTCTGAGACTCTCACCCCATTGCTATCCTCCCCTCTCTCTGTTACTCTCTGTCTCTCTGCGACTCTCATCCCATTGCTATCCTCCCCTCTCTCTGTTACTCTCTCCCTCTCTGAGACTCTCATCCCATTGCTGTCCTCCCCTCTCACTGTTACTCTCTCTCTCTCTGAGACTCTCACCCCATTGCTATCCTCCTCTCTCTCTGTTACTCTCTCTCTCTCTGAGACTGTCATCCCATTGCTATCCTCCCCTCTCTCTGTTACTCTCTCTCTCTATTGCTTTCTCTCTGTTCCACTCTCCAGCTGGATGGAGAGTGAGAAAGAGACGCTGATATGGAGGGAGTTTTCTTCTGTATCGAACTGCATTTCTTTAACTGCCCTGTCCTTGTTTGATGAAACAGTGAAGAGGGTGATTGGTTTTGTAATTGTCTGTGTGTGTGTGTGTGTGTGTGTATATCTGTGTGTGTGTGTCTTTGGGGTATGGGTCCTTGCTAAAAGCTCTGCTGAAGTCCAAGAAGACTACGTCAAATGTATTATCCTTCTCTACAAATCTTGTCACTTGTTTGAAAAAATGGTGCAGTTCTGGAATCCACGGGATCGGAGGGATGTGGTAGCACTGGAAAGGGTGAGAGGAGATTTCCCATGATGTTACCCGGCCCAGAGAGTTTCAGCTCATAGACTCATAGAATTCTTACAATGCAGAAGGAGGACATTCGGCCTTTCAAATCTGTTCTGACTCTCACCCAGGCTTACCCCGTAACTCCATGTATTTGCTCAATAATCCCCCTAACCTATGTATCTTGGGACCTTAAGGGCAATTTAGCATGGAGAATGCACCCAACCTGCACATCTTTGGAGTGTGGGAGGAAACCAGAGCACCTGAAGGAAATTTTATGTCTCTGCCTAAGAATTACTCAATACCGGCTCAGAGTGGGTGCATCACCAGAATCAAACATACATCGGTGTTCTTTAATTCCAAGTGCATACCTCAGCCTGGTGTTGCTTTTGCCACATCAGGGTGTGGTGTGAGTTTGGATCTCTCTGTTGTATTGGGAGTCACCGGCAATGTCCAATTTCAGGATAAACTTCTACTTGGTTACAAAGACTTTTAACCTTGGACTGCACCATTGTTTGAATGTAGACCTGGTCAACGACCATCATTGAGATTTATCCGAACATGTCAAGAAATATTTCATTGTTTTCTGAATAAATATCCCGACATTTGCACAGTCTCTGCCTCTTGTTTGTGCATCTGTTGATTGTTCACTGTTGGCGATGGGGCAATGTTAAGGTTTACTCAGATTTGATCACATTTGGATTTACAAATGTTTTGCCAGGGCTGGGGAAATTGCAGCTATGAGGAAAGGATTGGATTGGCGAGGGTTGTTTTCCTGAGAGGTGACCGAACTGAGGTGTCTAAAATTCTGAGGGGGGCCAAGACAGGATGGACGGGGAAGTCCCGCTTCCCCCAAACAGAGACAGGAAGCAGGGTTCACACAGATTGAAGGTGATTGGTAGGAGGATTTCAAGGGATATAAGGAAGATGCTTCTCACTCAGAGGGTGGTGGATGCCTGCAAAGTGCTGCCTAAACTGGTGGTTCAGATAGAAACCCCTCGGCTCACTCACTCGGCACCCGGATCTGTGGCTGAACCGCTGTGACCTGTAAAAAGGAGATTAAGGCTGGGTTTGCTGGAAGATGGGATTAAGAGGGCACAACTAGTCTTTATTTCCCAAGCTGGGACAGATGCGATGGGCTGAATGGCCTTTCCTGCACTGTAACCTTTTCTCTGCTTTCTGTTAGCCCTGTTGATGGGTGGGACGGAGGAGTGAGCTGGTTTTCAATAAGAAACAAGAAGAAAAATAGAAGAATTTTTTGAGACAAAGCTGATTTTTCCTGATGTTCCCCCCGCCATCAAATTGAGATAGCGATACTCCCACCTGCCCCCTGAACCCCCCCAAATACATTTGCCCCAGTGTCAGCACGGTGGTACAGTGGTTATCACTGCAGCCTCACTGTGCTAGGGACCTGTGGGTCATTTGCACGTTTTCCCCATTTCTGTGTGGGTTTCCTCCTGTTACCTCCCCCAGTCTGAAAGACGTGTTGGGTTAGGGTGGATTGGGCCATGCTTAAATTCTCCCTCAGTGTTACCCCAACAGGAATGCGGAGACGAGGGGAATTCTTATAGTAACTTCACTGCAGTGTTAATGTAACCCGACTTATTCGTGACACTAATAAATAAACTTAAACTGGGGGTCTAGGTGCTGCAGACAATGCACCCTCTTGTTTAAACACTCTGCAATGCTGAGACTGGGGAGAGGAGTGAACAACAGGGAGCAGCATTGCAGCTTCTCTCCCCCCATTGAAACTGGGATTGTTGCTCCATCTGCTGCACCATCCCCACCACATCCACTAGGGGGCAATCTGGACAATGGGCTGCAGGCAGGACCTCACTGCGCCTGCGCCACAATCACACCCACCGCCGCCGTCCATCTTGCGTTGCCAAGGGAGACGGCCAGCGGCCATCTTGCGTTGCCAGGGGAGACGGCCAGCGGCCATCTTGCGTTGCCAGGAGAGACGGCCAGCGGCCATCTTGCGTTGCCAGGAGAGACGGCCAGCGGCCATCTTGCGTTGCCAGGGGAGACGACGAGCGTCCACCTTGCGTTGCCTGGGGAGATGGCCGTCGGACGTCTTGCGTTGCTGGGGGACAACTGCCGCACATGCGCCCAGGCAGTAACATTTTAATCTTTTAATATTTTGACACTGGGCAGAGCAGCGCCCGGGCGTCTTACAACGACCCCTGGTGGTCAGGAAGGGAAATAGCAGCAGCACAGTCTCTGCCCAAAGGCTTCCCCAGTTCAGCTGCTCAGAGACACTGGGAACTTCAACTGAGAACTTCAGCTTCTCACATTCACCCCGCTGTGTTCAGTCATTGTTTAATATAAAAATCGCTGTAGTGAGATCAGAATCAACTTGTTCACACTAAAGGTGGTGGGAATCAGAACAATTCTGCTCAAAAGGCTGTGCTTGCCTCGAAATTTCAATTGAAATGTTCAAGATGAGAATTTATAGATGCAAATCATGTTGCATGCGGAACGCTCATGATGCCACAATAAGATCAGTGCAGACATCTCACAGGGTTGTGTGACTGCAGGAGATGTCAGAAATGCGCGTTCATAAGAGAAAGTCTGGAATTACGAGAGAGAGTTTGGCAGGGTACAAACTGAGAGATTGTATAAGCCTCTAATTCTGTGTGTGCCCTTTGTATCTGCGAATGCCCAGATTCACTGTTTGTATGTCCCTGATTCTGTGTTCGCCTTTGTATCTTTCGAGTTACCAGTATCTCTATATGTCTGTGCCTGAATCTTGGTGTATCTGCATCTATATGTGTCCCTGCATCTTTATGTCCCTGAATCTGTGTATATCACCCTGTATCTCTGTCGGCCCCAATACCTCTCTGTGTGTGTGTGTGTCCATCCCTGTGAATGTCTGATTCTTTGTGCCTTTTTAAAGGCTAAATCGTGAAAATACCTGATTAAACGAATTAAAGAGAGCAGGAATGTTTACCCACAAAGATTCTGAATGTGATTAACGTGTGATAACAGCATCGAATGTACAATTTGAAGTCTCAAATAATCCCAACTTTAATCTCCAGACATTATCTCCCAATGGGAAATGAAGAACACGGTGTATCTGCGGCGTGTGGTTATAAAAAGGGCGAATACGCCAGGCGACATCCTTCTATGAACCCCAATCTCGGACAATATCGTTCAATATTTATAATTTAGCAACCGGTTCGCAGACTCACAACAACCAGCGCCTGCAGTCGCTCTGAGCCGCCAGCAGATGGTGGTGTTGTATCACTTTAATCACAAGACAGTGCAGCAGGTTAAAAAGAACAATCAGTAAAGCAATGGCATTGATATCTCTGCCAGTAACATTCCCAGGGAAACCTGGCTGAAGGACAGCGAATTTAATAGTTGCATTCATATTTGTCTTCCCGCTAGTAAACATGGAGATTACCAGCTGATTATTGGATAACCTTACATTTTAGTAATTTAAAGATTTGTCTATTTTCTCGTCCAAACATTATCAAATAATATCTCATTATAATTGGACACATATCTCTTTTTCGCTGGTTTTTCCATTCTTTGGCGTTTTTTTTTTCTTACTGGCTTCAGAAATCCAGCCGAACCCTGCCCATATGTTATGTTTTGTGCATATTTAAAATGTAGTTGTCTGTTATAATTTTTGGCTTCAGCACATTTCGAGCCCTAACTCACTCTGATCTATAACACACACTGCAAATTGTATGAGCCCCTCAAACTGACTTACTGTGCACTGATTTTGGTTATTAGCTCATTATAACAGTCGCACTGTCGGATGTTGACACAGGATTTTATTAAGTATAGTCGCAGACATTCCACTTTTCTGTTCGAGCTGCAATATGACTCTGAATGTAACTCAAAGGAAGTTTGGGGCTGGTATTTCATGGAAATGATTATCTTAATAGCCATCATAATTTCCCATGCCCTCCGCACGTCCCCCCCAGCTCCACGACCCAAACGCCTCCCTCCCCTCCCACCTCCACCACCCCCTCCAACAACCCCCTTCCCCCACCCACCCCCCGCACCCCCACCCTCCCGGCCGCAGACCAACACCATTAATTAATCGACATTCCACTTCTTCAATTTACCATCATTAGATTTAATAGTGACATTTATCAATGAGTTGGAGAGATGGAGGGTGGGAGGGCGGGTCCAAATATGCGAGGGTTCAGTGAGGTTTCAGAATTGGTAGGGTCACCACCTCCCACCCACTTATCATGGTGGTATTACATTCTGGAACGGGATTGATGATAAACTGTCAGCTAAACAGAACATTTTACTCATCATGTGATCCGTTTCTGGAGGTGAGTGTATTTGAAAGCAAAGGAAGAGTATATCATTTACTGCAGGCGATAGAATAACTGTGTGACTATATCTGTAGTGTCAGTGACCTGGGATGAAGCAGTGGAGATCATAAAGATGATCAATGAGATTCAAATCTCAGATATCAGAGCAGAGATGTGAAAAGCTAATGTTGTTCAGCAGATTTCCCACAAGAAGCTATAGAAGAGGCAGGGGCTACGAATGATCTTTGAATGTGGTGAGCTACAGTGAAATGTAGTGGAGTAGAATGTATTATTATTCATTTTAACAGGAGGAAGCAGCAAGGGGAATGTAAATATCAATTGCCAGAATTGGGCCAGTGGGATTATTTTGTTTTTCCAGGTAGTTCAAACTGGCACCATGATCACTCCTGTTTTCCATCGGGAAGGGATTTCACCCCATCCTGAATCTTGTGCTGGTCAGCAGCAGTAATACCTACATTCCCTGACCGGGAATAGAACCCGGGCCGCGGCGGTGAAAGCACCGAGTCCAAACCACTGGACAACCAGGGAAGACGCGAGCAGTAGCGTTAATCTGACTGATACATTGTAGCGTTTTTTAAGTTCTCAAGAAAAGGTTTGTTGGGGAAAAAGACTCACATGTTTAGATAGAACAGGAGTGACTGCTTCAGCCAACAACAGATTACTGCAGATGCCTAAACTTAAAATAACAACTTAAAATGCTGGAAAATATCAACAGGCATGAGAGTGTCTCTGGAGAGAGAATAGAGCCAACATTTCAAATCTGTGTGACCAGTCATCAAAGCTGAAAACAGGAAAAGAGGACGAGATTTCCACTTTAAGTGTGGGAGATGCGGGGTGGCGGTGAGGGTGGGGACCGTGGGTAAGAGTTGACAGAGCTGTGATAGAGAAAAAAATCAAACGGGATGTAACTGGTGGAAGTTAAAGCAAAATACTGCGGATGCTGGAATCTGAAACAAAAACGGAGTTTGAGGACGAATTGGCGAAGATGATGAAATGAGGGGAGTTGGAATGGATGGTGGGAGATGTGTCTTTGGGTTTGATGGTAGGAATTTGAGGATGAGTTGTGGTGGATGGAAAGAGTGGGGAGTTGGAGTAGACGGTGAAAGGCAGGGAATTGGGGTGGATGGGAAGAAGTGTGGGTTGGGTTGGATAATATTTGGGAAGGAGTTGAATTGTATCTTGAATGGTAGAGATTTGGAGTGGATGGAGAAGAATGGGGAGTTGTTCTGATGGTGAAGGGTGGGGAGTTGTGGTCGATGGTGAAATATGGGAGTTGGATTGTATGGTGGGAGGTGTGGGGTTGATTTGGATGATAGGAATTTGGTGGTGAGTTCTAGTGGACGGTGAATGGCAGGGGGTCCAGCTGGATGGTGGAGGGTGGGGAGTTTGGATGGTGGAACGTGTGAGTTGGGTTGGACGTTGTGTGGTGAGGGGAGGTGTTGGTGTGAAGGGTGGAGAGTTAGAGTACATGGTAGGAGGCCTGGGGTTGGGTTGGATGGTCGAAGTTGGGTGGTGATTTCTGGTGTTTGGTGAATGGTAAGGAGTTGGGATAGATAGGTGGGGAGTTGGAGTGTGTGGTAAGAGGTGTGTGTTGGGTTGGATAGTAGATGTGTGGGAAGGAGTTAGGGTGGAGCATGGAAGATGCGTGTGGCCGAAGCTAGGTGTTCTCTTTCTGGGGATGGGTTGGAACTGAAATAAAATCTTCTCTCACAAATTAACCTATGAATTCTCTGGAACTCTTTGTGTCCAATTCATGATGAATCAAAGGATCTAACGGATTGGAATCTACAGTAATATTTTTGAACTTGGCTTTTCAATTTTATAATTCGTGTCCATTGCTTAGTCTGGTTTATGAACAGAAGAGTGACTCAGGGTGTGTGTCTCACTGTGAGTTTTTTTTTTCCTTAGAACATACGATAAACAAGTTTGATGAATGATTAGCAATTCACTTTTTAATGAATTGCACAATTCCAGTGAATGGAAGTTTCACGACATTCTTCAGATCCTCTCTGAATTGTGTCTGGGTCACGGCATAAATACATGTGTTTGTACAACAACTAAGGAGTTGCATCATAAATCCCAGTTCCTGCACAAATAATGGCAATGCTGCACTGATGAACCTGATGTATTCCAATCGCCAATTAAAAGAATAGACAAGGAACACTGACCATAACAAAACAAAATTTCCCGATATTGCAAACAGTAAGATAATGGATTTCCTTCTTTTTTCTATCTCTGGGTCACTTTGACTCTCCCCACTTTTGTGGGTCCGAAGTCTCCTGCGGACTTTGCTCGAAACTAGAATGTGTTTAACGGTTATAACATTGAGCAGCAGAATCAACACGAAAGGAATAAACGGGGTTAAAATATAATGCAGAATTTCAACTGTTGCCCAGGCTTGTGATTCGGCAACAGTGTAATGTACAAAACAAAACCAAGGACCATTATATAAAGAATATGTATTCCCATACATGAAATACCAAAAACTGTTCTTTATACTGAACACCACACTCACTGTACCGAGAACCACAGTTGCAGTTTTCTTGGTGCAGTATTTTATTTTCAGTTTCTGACCAGCAATGGCCACGAATCGGTCAAAGGTGAAAGCGACAGTGAACCAGACAGAACAGTCAGTGACTGCGTAAAGCAGGACGGCGTGGATATTACACACTCTAATGTGAGCTATGAACAGAAATTGATAGGAAAAACAGATAGGAATTTGCCGCAATATGAGATCGATGATAACGACCAGGAGATCGGCTGCTGACATGCAAATAAGGTAACGTGTGACACATTTGGAAAGGCCACACCTTCCTCGAGACAGGATAAGAATCGTCAATAAGTTCACTGTAAGGAAGAGAGAGACAATTAACTCATATTTCAGATTGAGAACAGGAGCAGCACATCTGTCAGATTTCTGTGGAATATTTGCTCCATCTATCAGAATCCACTTGCCAACCAATCAACTCTATCTTCTTATACATCCTGAAGCGTTCTCGCGTTAGAGTTAGTAATTTCTTTCAAGTTCACTTTTAATGTTAAAGCTTTAAAAAAAGTAATTTGTCTCCTTTTTCAGCGATAATCATTAAATAATCATTTTACTGAAATATTATTTCATTTCCAGTTGTATCTTGTGATAGGCTCCATAATCAGAAAGCAGAGCATGAAAAGGTGAAGTGTATTGAACATTATTCCATGTTTCAGAGTTTATTTGTGATCTATTTTCCTGCGCAAATTTTCACAGAACAGCAACATTAAACACATGCAACAGCTTCCAAAAGCCGCTTCCCATATATTTTCCTGATTCATTCTGTAATTCAGTCCAGAAAGCAATCTGCATCTTCCCATGAATGGGAGAAGAAGGTTAAATACATTTTCTGTGATTATCTCCGCATTTAATTAAACAGAGTTAAAACAATTGGGGCCATACACGCTGGCTGCTTTAAAGTATTTGTGATCAGTGAGTCTGCTTTAGATCAAATATTACCTGTAATGTTTTCAGTGCATTGCCAGATACAGGCTGCGAATGTTACACAGAATGCAATCAGTAATTGTATTTCATGGATCGGGTAATAATGCAATGAAATATTACTCACCAGTGACACCAACAGCAGCGAGGAGCGGGTAGTAAATTCTTTGGATGTCGTAAAATACCCAAAGAATACGAAGTTGAAGTGGAATAATCCAGAACATAGCAGGACTTCTTTGAGATCAAAAATCGCTGTCTGAACTGGTGATGATGTTCACGTAACCATTGCTACACACACTGTAAATATTACCTATTTATGAAGTAAGAAATGTCCCCAGAGAAACAATTAAACAATGTGCTGACTGACATTAATCATAGTCACTGAACAAACAAGATGATACATATTTTCTTGCAAAGTACATGTTTAATGAAAATGCTTTGCATTCATGTTGAACAATATTACCCAATGCCAATGTACATGTCCAACTAGTTCCATAAAAAGTGGAATATTGAATCACAAAATATTAATGATCTGAAGTGAAATAAATTCCTAACGAGTATTCCTGTTAATTAATATCAAATTACAGTTTCAATATTTCAATCTGCTCATAAGTGTGAGTTTAGTGGAGTTTTTGGAAATAATGTTTATCTATCAGATGTCTATCCATCGAGAATGCAGAAGCAGAATCATTGCAAATATTACACTGCTGCTACTCAGCAAAATTACAATTGTTGTGTGTAGTCTGGAGTAAGTGTATCATTATTAATTGTGTGGACCATGCTGGGTTTTCGGGTAGGAGATGCTTGATGGATGTGGACATATCTGAGGTGGAGAGCAGGAAGCTGGAAGATGCAACTTGAAAGTAGATTTATTTGATGTGTGTTTCGTGAGATTCTTCAGGGTTTTACATCTCTGATATTTCCAACTTTCTTACAAATTCATCCAACTGAAGATTAACCTTGTTTCTCCCTTCACAGAAGGTGTGAGGCATGTTTTCATTAAGTGAAGAATTTAACAAAAATTTATTCACTCCGTGACTGGGATTCATACCCGGAATCACTGTGTTGAATCGTGATCACCAGACCCTCAGGGAAGCTGAAGAGAGAGAGTTGATTATCTCTTTATTCATTGTTTCATTTCGAATAAATTTCACTAAAAACACAGTCGCAATGAAGAGTGATGGGAACATGCCAGGATTTGTACTTCAGTTAGAAAATCCCAATCCATCAACTTAACCCTTGGCCGGGAATACAGACTCAATTTTTGTGATCCTTTTGCTCATTCCGCCTGTGTTTTCGTGTGTGCTCTCTACCGTGACAACTTCAGCTCTTTCACAGAAGCTCCTTCACACCAACAACTGTTCACACTTGCACTGTCACTTCTCTTTATTTCTGCGAGAAACAACACCGCAAACGCTCCTGTTTTCAATCTGAGTTGTTGGACTTCAGCTGGAAGCACAAGAATTCAAATGCATTTTGGCAGCGATATGTTTTGAACACCACTTCTGCAGAATCTTAACACTGTATTTTAGAGTGTTTGGCCACCACGTTAAAATATATCACACTCATGTTATTTAATGATATATTTTCCTGAAATTTATTAAAAACTGCGGAACTGGGAAAGTCTATAGGTGCCTTGAGGCCGCTCCTTCACTGGATCAGATAATCATGAACTGTGTAACAAACACAAATCACATCCACTCAGGAACACAATGAGCTGCCATGAAGTGCCGGTACCAGTTACACGGTGATTAATCACCTCTTCTTCCCCATCTCCTGCCAGAAATGACGAGAAAAAATCCTGCTGAATTTGTTCAGGATCTCCATTTCTAAATGGACAACATACGAGGCGGGGCCAAGATTTATGTCTTCAAAAAGGAAATGACTGATATTCACTTCGGGGTTTTGATCTGAGCAATAAGTTCATTTCCTGAGCGGTAGTTGCAGCTTGCTTTGCAATTAGCTTTACCCAAGCTCCTTTTGTTATTTGAAGTTTCACACTAGGCCTCTTTCACCACATACAAGATTCTCCTGCAAAATGGCACCTTCTTGTTCAACACCAGTGGTTTGGCTAAAGTAATGACAACATACAACAGACACTCCACTAAAGTTATCACTTTTCCTTCTGACGGTTTGAAACTGGAAAGGAATATTTCCAAATGATTTGCTTTGCACCATGAGGTAAAAGTTCTATAACTCGGTGGAAGTATGAATGTTTAAATCAGTTTTTTTTTACCAGATTTTATCTTGAATGACCATCATTATCATCAGCACTTTGTAGCCTCTGGAACAGGTTTTCAGAAATAGAATTTGATCATTTGTCACAAAATGGTTTAGAATATGTTTAGTTATTGCTGTTTCAGTCTCTGTGGCGCAATTGGTCAGCGCGTTCGGCTATTATCCGAAAGGTTGGTGGTTCGAGACCACCCAGGGACAGAGTTTTACTATTTTCTTGCTGTCAGCATTCACAGGCAAACAGTTGTCTCTTGGTAATGGGTCCGTTGATGTCAATAAAAAAAAGCTGTCAATTGTTCCCGGTTGTGCTGTTATCTGGTGTTACCAATACTATTTAATGACGATTGACTTCAAACATATTACATATAAAATTATACACATACTTCCATTATAACATTAAACTTAAAAAAAATCATGTTCCAGCTAACAGGAACCGCTGCTTTCATTGGCTGAAGCAGTCACTTCTGTGTGAAATAAACATGACAATTTGAAAGATAAACTTGTATTTGGTCAATAAAAAGACAGACACAAAACTAAAGGCAGGTGGTTCAAGGATAAATTAATGTCTTATAAAATACCCATCAGTTTCTCTTGTGGTTACACAGTTCAGGATGAATTGATTCAGTGAAGGAGGAGGCTCAAGCCCGTCTCAGCTGTTTTGCCGCTAATGAATTTCAGTAATGTTGTTAGTAAAGGACAGGATGGTGATATGATACCGCGGCAGGGCAGTTTAAAGCCGGCTTGGTCTTGGAATAAATTTCGAATACGTTTCGAGTCCAGGTCAGCCTTTGTGAAAACTGGAAGGAACGGAGTTACTCCAATAGAGAAAACAAACAGGAACACAGGCTGAATGACTTTCTGCCGGTATAAGCGACAGAATTGCAAACATTGAGACTGCAATCCCTGCCCAGAGGATAGATTGAGACTTTCTAACTGAGGTTCAAATCCCGTCATTTCTCACTGTGACTTATTTTTGTTGCAATTTATTGGAAATAAAGCAATGGGTGCAGAGATGAACAACTCATTGCAAATCTCTCACATCAGCATCACTGAAGGTCCAGTGATCAGGATCGGGGCCGTGACGCGGTTTCGATTCCCAGTCACCGAATGAATAATTTTTTTGTTCAATTCTTCATTTAATGAAAACACGCCTCACAGCGTCTGGGAAGGAGCAACATCTAAATCTTCCAGCTGGATGAACCGGCATCAGAGCTGGAAAAGTCAGAGATGTAAGGTTAATGATAAACTCTGAAAAGCATACATATCAGATGTATACCATACATGTCAGATACACACAGCACACATGTCAAATCATGTCACTTTCAAGGTGCGTCTTTTAACTTCCTGCTCTCCACCTCCGACATTGCCACATTCATCAAAAATCCCCCACCTCAAACCCCATGCTGCTCCTCAACCCACTGATAACACTGTATGCACCAGAGCCCTCTACCAGCAATTGGCTCCATAGCTCAGTGGTTAGAGCACTGGTCTTGTAAACCAGGGGTCGCGAGTTCAATTCTCGCTGGAGCCTCTGAGCAAAATTTAGCTAATTATAAACTGTGGGAAAAAGGCGGATGGAGTGGGAGACGAGGTAGAGTGTTTTTATGAGTTGGGGGGCAGATGGGATGCAATTTTGG
This sequence comes from Sphyrna mokarran, assembly GCA_024679065.1. Classification (NCBI taxonomy): domain Eukaryota; kingdom Metazoa; phylum Chordata; class Chondrichthyes; order Carcharhiniformes; family Carcharhinidae; genus Sphyrna; species Sphyrna mokarran. The sequence continues at coordinate 50,354 of JAGIQG010000148.1, read as the reverse complement.
AAGGCAAAAAGATCTTCTTCGTGAAAAAAAAGAGCAGAACATGTTTGAGGAGCTGAAAATTATTAATATTAATATTAATAGAATAGATGCGTTTAGAAAGGAATGCATAAAGTTAGCGTGTGGATGCAGCAGATAATTGGAAGGGAAATTACATTTTGTTCTTATTGTCGGCAGACTGGAGTTTAAAAATAACGAGGTGTTTCTGCTGTTACACAGAGTTTTGTTGAAACCAGATTGAATATTCTGCGCAGATGTGATAGTCACATTTAAGGAAGGAGATGTTTTGCATTAGAAACGGTAAAGAGAAGCTTCACCAGATTCCTCCCTGGGGTCAGTGAGTTGTCCTGTGATGAAATTCTCTGGAGTTTAGAAGAATAAGAGGTGATCTCTGATCCGGTTTGATAGGATGGAGGCTGAGAGATTTTCTTTCCCTGCTGCTCGGGAATCTAACCCCCTGCGGCACAGATCAGCGGCTGGTCATTTAGGGCTAAGATAAGGAGAAATTGCTTCACTCAGAGGGTGAGAATCTTTTACATTCTCTGTACCTGACAGTTATGTATGCCCCATCATCGAGCACATTTAAGGTCGGGATAAAGAGGTTTCTGATCTCTTGGAGAATTCAGGGATATGGGGAACTGGTGGAAAAAAACTAAGTTGCAACCCAAGATCAGCCATGATAGTATTGAAGAGCGGAAATCTCGATGGACCGAGTGGTCTGCTCCTCCTCCAATGATTCCTGTTAGAATGAAAACAGAAAGGACTGGAAGTTCTCAGCAGGGATTGTAACAAATGTGGAGCAAGAAACACAGAGTTAACTTTCCGAGTTCAATATGATTATTTTCAAACCAGTAACCGAGTGTGAATTCTAACAACTAGCACAACATCGGGACTGCAAACACTTAGAGTATCACTTGTATCTGTCTTGTTGAGCACACAATACCATCAGATATTTCAGTTGATGATTAACCATATCAGTCTGCACCGATAAACCCTTTAAATTCTGCTGTAAACTGAATGAGATGTGAATATGGGCTCGTGTCAAAATCAAACTTTCCCGTCAGTGCACCTTATTTCACAGAAAGCATTTGAGAGTGATGTCAGAGCAATGATAACATATCTTTAACATCGAGATTCGGATCATGTTGAGCAACAAACTGAAATCAAACAATTTCCCTTCTCCAAACTGAGAAAGTTTAATGGATGATTCTGCCCGGTTTCGAACCGGGCACCTTTCGCGTGTGAGGCGAATGTGATAACCACTACACTACAGAAACAACCTGTAAAACAGTGGAGCAAATCTGTCTGTCTGAAATGTTCAACTCCGCTGTGTTGCTCCAGGTTCCGATGGTTAGACTGAGAGCCCATGTCACTGAATTCAGGAAAATAATCGTTACTTTCAATCTGATTGTCCGACTTATCCTCAACATCAAAATTGAAACGCGTTCGTCTCGCAAATATCCATTCATTAATGGATCATTTTCATCTTTCTTCCAATAATCATCCGCATTTTGTATCATCAGCGCTTTGTAGCCTATCCCTGTATTTGTTCTTTAAATGTGACATTTCCAATTCAGATACTGAAGAGGAAATTTCCCTAATACTGATTCCGACAGAACTGGTACAGACGGGAAGTAACGCAGGATTGTTGCACAGCAATAAACCTACATTCCCTGACTGGGAATCGAACCCGGGCCGCGGCGGTGAGAGCGCTGCATCCTAACCAATAGACCACCAGGGAAGCGGACGAGTATTTTATAAATCATTAATTTATCCTTGAACCACCTGCTTTTTGCTTTGTGCCTGTCTTTTTATTCACGCGTTTTTTGACGCACTGACAAGAAAGTTCGATTTTGAAGTCTGGAATTACGAGAGAGAGTTTGGCAGGGTACAAACTGAGAGATTGTATAAGCCTCTAATTCTGTGTGTGCCCTTTGTATCTGCGAATGCCCAGATTCACTGTTTGTATGACCCTGATTCTGTGTTCGTCTTTGTATCTTTCGAGTTACCAGTATCTCTATATGTCTGTGCCTGAATCTTGGTGTATCTGCATCTATATGTGTCCCTGAATCTGTGTATGTCCCCCTGTATCTCTGTAGCCCTAATACCTGTGTGTGTGTGTGTGTGTGTCCATCCCTGTAAATGTCTGATTCTTTGTGCTTTTTTTAAGACTAAACCGTGAAAATATCAGACAAACGAATTAAAGAGAACAGGAATATTTATCCACTAAGATTCTGAATGTGATTAACGTCTGATAACTGCATCGTCTGGTTGTACGCCAGCCGAGATCCTTCTATAGACTCCAATCTCGGACAATACCGTTCAATAATCATATTTCAGCAACCGGTTCGCAGACTCACAACAACCAGCGCCTGCAGTCGCTCTGGGCCGCCAGCAGATGGTGGTGTTGTATCACTTTAATCACAAAATAGTGCAGCAGGTTTGAGGAGATATTTGAGGATTTTTTTTTCTGTCCAAATAGAAAAGAACAATTAGTAAAGCAATGGCATTGATATCTCTGGCAGTAACATTCCCAGAGAAACCTGCGCTCCCTTAGATATTTGCGAGGCGAAACGCTTTTAAATTTTGACCTTCGGGATACGTTTTAAAATCAGATTGAAAATAACGGAATTGCTGAATTCAGTGACATGGGCTGTCAGTCTAACCATCGGAACCTGCAGCAACACAGCGGAGTTGGACATTGCAGACAGGCAGATTTGCTCCAACAGAGCTTTAACCTGTTTCTGTAGTGTAGTGGTTATCATGTTCGCCTCACACGCGAAAGGTCTCTGGTTCGAAACCGGGCAGGAACATTCATTAAGCTTTCTCATGTTGGGTAACGGAAATTGTCTGATATCATTTGTTGTTTAGCATTCTCCGAACCTCGATGTTAAAGATATGTTATCATTGCTCTGACCTCACCCTCAAATGTGAAATGAGAAGCGCATTTTTTGACATACTGACAGGAAAGTTCGATTCAAACACCGAACATTTATTCGCATCTGGTTCAGTCTCCAACAGAATTGAATGGGTTTATAGGTGCAGACTGATATGGTTAACCACCATCTGAAATATCTGATAGTACTGTGTGCTCAAACAGACAGATACAAGTGATACTGTAAGTGAACTAGAGGAAATGGCGCACATTTCACAGACGAATCTTTTTTAAAATTGCTTTTCATCACTAAGAAACAAGAAAAGGCATTGAGACAGACGAGGAAATCGAAACTCAGTGCGGATCTACTGGACTTTCCTGTAACGGCGGGAATTCATGCGCGTGAATGTTTCACAGCCAGAATAAAAATAGGCTCTAGTGTCACTGACAGATAATTCTTGATTTTCCTACATTTAAATGTAGTTGACGTTGTTTAAAAGCTGACGATGGTCAATCCCAAAATTGCCATCTGTATTACCCGGTGATTCGATTGGTTCTGTTGGTCAGTTATATTTTCAATTCAGTGATGTTCAATTTCAGAAATATTCAATTCATAATGAAGACATATGTGTTAAATAATACATTAATACTGATCAGTGAGTACAATTGTACACTGAGCTTTCGAGTCATCTGGACTCGAAACATCCGCCCTTTTCACTCCTTACAGGTGCTGTCAGATATTGTGAGATTTTGGAGCATTTTCTCTTTTCCCATCCGCAGTAATTTGTTTTTATCACTGAGGACATTTGGTTGAGATTATTTGAGAAAGTTGGAAATGATGCAGAAATCATTGCTCTCTTAGAAATTTGTGAGATGGAAGCTTCTACCCGCTACTAGGCAGCCGAAATAGCTCAGTTGGGAGAGCGTTAGACTGAAGATCTAAAGGTCCCTGGTTCAATCCCGGGTTTCGGCAAGATCCCCTTGCTGGTTTTCTGTTGGCATTGCATTTTGTTTCGCACTGTCTTCAAATATCAATTCACGCAAACTGTAACAGACCAAATACCCATCGCAATTTCCACCCGGCCAGATGTTGTTATATTTCCTCCTTATTGGATTCCACTTCCTAAAAACTTCCTCTATTTCTAAACATTCGCAAGGTTAATGTTAATGTTAATGAATGCAGAAACTCCTGGACGTGCAGTCAAATGCTCCGCCTCAAACTGTATTCCCTTAATACCAAGCCTCTGTTTTAGTCGCTCTTTTGCCCTCTATCTCACGGGGTTTGTGCTTGTGTTTGTTCCCCTGTGGTTACCTACATGAAGGGTGTGAACACGCCTTTTTACCATCACAAACTCCATTCATTTACTTTATAAATCTTCATGATAAATGTACAGAAAAGTTTAAAAATGCGAGATAAAATGGACCTTTTCTGTTAGTTGTGAGTGTTTTTGTGTTAGTTGAGTGCTTATTGAATAAGGTCCCGTACATTCCATTGTGGAAGGTCAAACATTTAACCATTCAGCGGATTCACTCGGTATGATTTTGGATTCCAGTTCCATACCTGCGATCACAACATCAATTCATGTCACTCACTGTGAACCCGATATTTCTAATAGATTGAATGTCTCAATATTTCTAAAACGTTGGATGTTTAATCTCATTTACTTCATTTTATATTTCATTATTTCATCTCCGAGCAATTTCCATCAGGGACAAGTCTCTGTTTCAAAATGTTCTGTTGATATAGAACATAAGTGACTTCTTCATCCAAGTTTAGACAGATTTATGATCTCTCCAGGAATCAATGGAAGCGGGGATTTCATGACGATTGACTTCAAACATATTACATTTCACATTATACACATACTTCCATTATAACATTAAACTTAAAAAAATCATGTTCCAGCTAACAGCAATCGCTGCTTTCATTGGCTGAAGCAGTCACTTCTGTGTGAAATAAACATGATAATTTGAAGGATAAACTTGTATTTGGTCAATAAAAAGACAGGCACAAAACTAAAGGCAGGTGGTTCAAGGATAAATTAATATTTTATAAAATGCCCATCAGTTTCCCTGGTGGTCTAGTGGTTAGGATTCGGCGCTCTCACCGCCGCGGCCCGGGTTCGATTCCCGGTCAGGGAATGTAGGTTTATTGCTGAACAACAATCCTGCCTTACTTCCCGGTCTGCACCAGTTCTGTCAGAATCAGTGTCAGGGAGATTTCCTCTTTCGGATCTGAATTGGAAATGTCACATTTAAAGAACAAAGAAAAAGACAGGGATAGGTTACAAAATGCGGGTGATTATTTGAAGAAAGATGAAAACGAAAGTAGGCAGTCAAGTGGATAAAGTTGTTAAGAAGGCTTATGGAGTCTTAGCTTTTATTGGTAGGGGGATTGAATTTAGGAGCCGCAGCATCATGTTGCAGCTGTACAAAACTCTAGTGCGGCCGCACTTGAGTATTGTGTGCAGTTCTGGTCGCCACATTATAAGAAAGATGTGGAGGCATTGGAGAGGGTACAGAGGAGGTTTACTAGGATGTTGCCTGTATGGAGGGCAGGTCCTATGAAGAGAGGTTGAAGGATTTGAGGTTGTTTTCGTTAGAAAGGAGGCGGCTTAGGGGGGATCTTATTGAAACATATAAGATAATTAGAGGTTTGGATAGGGTGGACAGTGATAGCCTTTTTCCTAGGATGGAAAAAGCTAGCACGAGGGGACACAACTTTTAATTAAGGGGTATGAGTTATAGGACGGATATCAGAGGTAGGTTCTTTACTCAAAGAGTGATTATGGAGTGGAATGCCCTGCCTGCAGCTGTTGTAGATGCGCCAAGTTTGGTGGCGTTTAAGAGGTTAGTTGATAAGTATATGGATGAGAAGGGACTGGTTTATTTAGGAGGGGCATTGCTTTTTATTTTGGTCGGCACAACATCGAAGGCCGAAGGGCCTGTTCTGTGCTGTATTGTTCTATGTTCTATGTTCTATGTATTAATGAATGGGCAGAAATCATTGCTCCCTTAGATATTTGCGAGACGAACGCGATTCAATTTTGATGTTGAGGATAAGTCGGAAAATCAGATTGAAAGTAACAGTTATCTTCCTGAATTCAGTGACATGGGCTCTCAGTCTAACCATCGGAACCTGCAGCAACACAGCGGAGTTGAACATTGCAGACAGGCAGATTTGCTCCCGCTGTTTTTCAGGTTGTTTCTGTAGTGTGGTGGTTATCACATTCACCTCACACGCGAAAGGTCCCCAGTTCGAAACCGGGCAGAAACGTTCATTAAACTTTCTCATGTCGGGTAAGGGGAAATAGTTTGATTTCAGTTCATTGCTCAACATTATCTGAACCTCAGTGTTAAAGGCGTGTTATCATTGCTCTGACTTCACCCTCAAATACTTTCTGTGAAATAAGATGCACTGACAGGAATGTTCAATTTTGACACCGAGCATTTATTCGCATCTCGTTCAGTCTCCAAAGAATTGAATGGGTTTATAGGTGCAGACTGATATGGTTAATCACCATCTGAAATATCTGATAGTGGTGTGTGCTCAAACAGGCAGATACAAGGGATACTGTAAGTGAAGGAGAGGAAATGATGCACTTTTCACAGAAGAATATTTTTAAATATTTTTTCATCATTAAGAAACAGGAAAAGCCACTCAGATAGATGAGGGAATCGAGACTCAGTGCGAATCTACTCGATTTTCCTGTAACGGCCGGAACTTATGCGCCTGAATGTTTCACACCCGTAATAAAAATAGGCTCAAGGGTCACTAACGGATAATTCTTGATTTTCCTCCATTTAAATGTAGTTGATTTTGTTTAAAAGCTGACAATAGTCAATCCCAAAATTGCCATCTGTATTACCCGGTGATTCGATTGGTTCAGTTAGTCAGTTATATATTTTCAATTCAGTGATGTTCAATTTCAGACGTATTCAATTCATAATGAAGACATATGTATTAAATAATACATTAATACTGAACGGTGCGTACAATTGTACACTGAGCTTTCGAGTCATCTGGACTCGAAACATCCGCCCTTTTCACTCCTTACAGGTGCTGTCAGATATTGTGAGATTTTGGAGCATTTCCTCTTTTCCCATCCGCAGTAATTTGCTTTTATCACTGAGGACATTTGGTTGAGATTATTTGAGAAAGTTGGAAATGATGCAAAAAAATCATTGCTGTCTTAGAAATTTGTGTGATGGAAGTTTCCACCCCTGCCAGCCAACCGAAGTAGTTCAGTTGGGAGAGCGTTAGACTGAAGGTCTAAAGGTCCCTGGTTCAAGCCCGGTTTTCGGCAGGATTGCCTTGCTGATTTTCAGTGCTAATTGACGCCGCATTTTGCCTCGCACTGTCCTCAAACATCAATTCACGCAAACTGCAACAGACTAAACACCCTGCCAGATGTTGTTATATTTTCTCCTTGTTGGATTCCACTTTTTTAAAAACTTCCTCTATTTCTAAACATTCGCAATGTTAATGAAAGGTTAATGTTAATGTTAATGAATGCAGAAACTTCTGGACGTGCAGTCAAACACTCCGCCCTAAACTATATTCCCTTAATACCAAGCCTCTGTTTTAGTCGCTCCTTTACCCTCTATCTCACGGGGTTTGTGCTTGTGTGTGTTGCCCTGTGGTTACCTACATGAAGGGCGTGAACACACCTTTTTACCATCACAAACTCCATTCATTTACTTTATAAATCTTCATGATAAATGTAGAGAAGCTGGCAAAAAGCTTAAAAATGCGAGATGAAATGGACCTTTTCTGTTAGTTGTGAGTGTTTTTGTGTTAGTTGAGTGCTTATTGAATAAGGTCCCGTACATTCCATTGTGGAAGCTCAAACATTTAACCATTCAGCGGATTTACTCGGTATGATTTTGGGTTCCAGTTCCATACCTGCGATCAGAACATCAATTCATGTCACTCACTGTGAACCCGATATTTCTAATAGATTGAATGTCTCAATATTTCTAAAACGTTGGATGTTTAATCTCATTTACTTCATTTTATATTTCAATATTTCATCTCCGAGCAATTTCCATCAGAGACAAGTCTCTGTTTCAAAATGTTCTGTTGATATAGAACATAAGTGACTCCTTAATCCAAGGTTAGACAGATTTATGATCTCTCCAGGAATCAATGGAAGCAGGGATTTGGAATTGGAACAAATGCTCAGCCACAAGTTCATGTTTCGATTGTAATTGTTAAGTTTAACGGTATAATGAAAGCATGTATATAATGTTATATGCAATATATTTAAAGTCAGTTGTCATTTCGTAATGTTGACAACACCAGATAATAGTCCACGCAGTAACAATTGAGAGCCATTTTTTATGAGCACCCAAGGGCTCTTTACCATCAGGTCAGTGTTTGCCTGTGAATGCTGATGGTGAGAAAATACCTTCCGTCCCTGGGTGGTCTCGAACCACCAACCTTTCGGTTAACAGCCGAATGCGCTGACCAATTGCACCACAGAGACTGAGACAGACACAGTTAAATATATTCTAAACTAGTGTGTCACTGATCATAATTCTATTTCTGAAAACCTGTTCCAGAACTGCAGCATGACCGCACTGTTTACAATTCTATACAAGTCTCTTTAGTTCCGTTAATCCGGCAGCGCTGCTGTAGTGTGTTGGTTATTCCCTTTCTCCTTTGAACGGGCAGGTAAAATGAATCCATGTCTCTTATCACAGGGAGGAATTCAACGGGAGGGAAGGGAACTGACCACCAGTAACCCAGCGATCCAATACTTTCCACTCAATCATCAATAACACCATTCACAACTGCACCTCCATCAAAATATTGTGATCCATTTCCCTCAGGATTTGTTCCCAGATTTAATTTTTTCCTTGTTTTCTTCTCCTCATTTTGATATAAATTTCGCTTCAATATACAACACAAATGGAATTACAAACCTGAGACTAACTGTGAGAAACAAGTCTCTGGATAACACAAATCCCGTGATGCTCATTTCCAGATTCACAACACTCAGCTTTTCAACCAAATGGGGGAATTTATCACTGAAAAGTTTTGGAAAGTTGGTGTGAATTTTATCTGTGAATCACTCGGGTGTTGTGTAAATGCTACTCGAAGGTTCAGTGAGCCGGATATAATTTATCTGCGTTTTGCTGAGCTTGCGTTGGGTGTATGGGGAGGTTTGAACGGGGTCGGACCTTGTGTCCCAGGGATGTGCAGTAACCCGCTGATTGAATGCTGCAGTCGCCGCTTCCCTTTCTTCTGCTGGCGATTGGAGACTGCGGGATATAATCCTGCTGCTTCTCCCTGTCTCACTCACTGTGGAGCCGGGGGAAAGAGAATCATTGATGGGTTTGTTTCCCGGTCTGAAATGTGGTCTCCAATAGTGGTTATTAACGGAGGTAACGCTGCTGCAAACTTTAATAACCTAACACAAATAAATGCATTCTAGTGGTGCAATCGGTTAGCGTGCGGTACTTATACAGCAGTACAGGCAGCGGGCTATGCCGAGGTTGTGAGTTCGAGCTTCACCTAGAGCAGTTGCTCTATGTGAGAGAGTTATCCAGTGGTGCAATCCCTTGGCCAGCTAATAATCTGGGACCACCAGGACAGCTGATGAAATTTGAATACAACAAATAAGATTGGAGTAGAAATCCATTGATGACCATGAAACTCTGTCCATTGTTGGAAAAAAAACATGATTCACTAATGTCCTTCAGAGAAGGAAATCTGCTGTTGTTAGACGGTCTGGCCTACGCATGACTCCAGAGCCACAGCAAAGGGGTTGTCCCTCAACTGGGGATGGGCAATAAATTTTAATCAGCGGTGAAAATGTTCCAGGAACGAAAGGAAGATCGGGAATGTGCAGGTTTGAGAGAAGTTTTCTGCACTGTCAGAGCTGGAAATGGGGCTCAGTGAACAATATTACATTTGAGTGTGCAGAGAAGTTTAGATGGATGGGGAAATGTAACATGCAGTGTAAAATACTGTGCTGAGTTAATTATCCACCAGAAATCCTCTCTCTGAGTTTAAAGAAATGTACAGGTCCATCCGCGCCTTTTTGCTGTCAGGGGATGATTGGAAAGTGCGGGTTAAAATCCTGCAGTTTGTCCCTGTCTCCAATGTGGAGCCGGAGAATAAAGAAATATTGTTGTTTCCCGTCTGAAACGTGGCTTCGAGTGACTGTTATTAACGGAAGGGTTTCCGCCGGAGCCTTTAATATTCAGGCTCAAATTAACAGCAATCAGCCGGACTGTGCGGGTTTGAGGGAAGCTTTCTGAACTGTCAGAGTTGGAAAGGAGAGTCTGCGAAAAATGGTCAGTCGGGTTTGAGTGAGTACAGAACTGTGAAGGGGAAGGGGAAGTGTAACATATTGTAAGACTGTAACACGGTGTTCAGTTAATATTGAACAATAAACATGAATTATTTCTCATTTCCTCACTCTGAGGTGAAAAGTATATTTCCCCCGTTTCCCAACAGGGAATCTTTCGTTAGGTGAATGTGCTAATCACTGCAATACAGAAACAATGTGTTCTCTCCATTATGAAAGCTTTGGATCAAACTGTATCTGAGGCCATCACTGTAGATATGGGAGCAGCTTTCTCCAAGTTCAACCCACTGAAAGCGACTAACAAGAACAGCATTGGTGGTTCAGTGGGAGAATTCTCGCTTGCCATGCGGGAGGCCCGGGTTCGATTCCCGGCCAATGCAAAGTCTGTTTTCTCTCCATTCAGTCTGCGCTCTTTCTTTATAATTCTATACTGCCCAGTCACTTCACCCACCTCAATCTCTTTACCATTTGCCTCATGCTACTTTTCAACAGCTACATCACATTTCTTTTTCCTTTCTCTTACAACACTCACAAAGCTGCAAACACACACTCACCTTCAAATACCGCGCTCCTCATCACACTTCTCTTAAAGCCATCTGCACTCCCCACCCTTCACCACACTTTTAACTTCACCCTCCGCAGCAAGCTTCAAAGAAACGACTCACAACTTGATCATTTTTATCTGGCTCTCTTTTAAAACAGACTTTGCTTCTTACCATCATTCCTTCTCACATATGCACATACTCTGCACTCACTGCAATATAAATTACACCCACAAACAACATCAAAACACATTGAAATTACGCCGTGCAGTTAGGGAAACATGATCAGTGTCTTCACAATGCTGGTTTCAATCAGAAATGGATGGAGGCAGAGTCTCACTTTGCTCGTTTGTAGAGTCCAGTTGGAGACTAACACTTTGTTGACCTGAGGTAAATTTGCTGAAATCCCAACTCCACGGATTTTGATATATTTCCATATCAATGCAATGAAACCAATTTCCCTGGTAGTGCAGTTGTTTGTTTCCAGCCCTCCCCCAGTGATAACTTGTTTCAATTCCCGCTGCAGAAATGAAGATTATTTCGCCTTAGCAAACTATTAATAATGGTTTGATTTACTCTTCCATCGAAAGCAGATCTACTAGAATAAGCCGAGTGAAGTTGGCAAATTTCTATCAGAGCTGGAAATTTCACATGCAACAGTTCAAGAACAAACATAAAGACAAGGAAAGGCTGCAAAGTACTAATGATTGAGATGTTTTCACAAGGTGAAATCTGTCTAGTAATGGGTCAGATTTTACTGTTTAAAGTGACACAGAATTATGAAACTTTCCCCACACTCTGCATTGAAAAGCAGTTGGAAGTATTTCTGTCCGGTTTCGAAGTGTCGGAAGTGGAAGTGATAATAGAGCTGGAGTGTTGGTAATATGTTGTCATTGGTTGAACACATCACTGGCTTTGAAACACAAGGCGCCATTTTCCAGGGGAAAACTGTTTGTGGCAAACGTGGTGTGAAAATTAAAATAAGAAAAGTCAGCGTGGATAAATTAAATTCCAAAACACGCTGCAATCTGGTGGTTAGAGTTTAATTTGTTCACTGCTGTTGAGATTACTGGCCTGGAAATGACGATTTATTGCTCTGATCCTAACTGTGAAAATAAGTGTGAGTTATTGCTTGGATGAACATATAAAACATAATCCCGCCTGGTGCCCTGAAGTGCAGACGCTGAGCAAATTCACCGGAAGGTTCTGTTGTCATTTCTGAAGGAAATTTAGAAGCGACGAGTTTAAGGACAGTTTAAATGATGCTGTCCCTTCAGGGCAGCTCATTGTGTTTCTGATCTGAGATGATTTCTGTTTGTTACACAGTTCAGACTGACCTGATTCAAAGACGGAGCACCCTCAATTCTCCAGAGGACCTTTCCAAGCTCCATTGCTTTAAACGACTTTCATTAACATTAACATCAAATAACATGAATGCGACTGTTCTTTATGTGGTAGCGTGGCCAAGCGGTCTAAGGCGCTGGATTGAGGCTCCAGCCTTTTCGGAGGCGTGGGTTCGAATCCTACAACGGGTTTGAGTTTTGGTCGAACAGCTCAGATTGAATACAGGAATGTGTTGGTGTCATTTTCATTATGAACAATGAGTAGAAATATCATCAACTTAAAAAGTTGCTGTGGTGAAGCAGGGTGTTCAGGTGGCTGCTTTTGAGAGCACACACACACAGTGTGTTTCTCACTGCCGAGTTAAACACCAGGATGAAGCAGCAGCGCTCCAGAAATTCATAATTCCAAATAAATTATTTAAGAAAATAATAATATTTTCACCGAGTGTGGTGAGAATTCTTACTGGACCCAGTAAGAATATTGTCCGATATCGGAGTTTGTAGAAGGACTTCGGCTGGCGTATTCGCCCTTTTTATAATCAGACATCGCAGATAAACGGTGTTCTTCATTTCCCATTGGGAGATAATGTCTGGAGATTGAAGTTGGGATTATTTGAGACTTCAAATTCTACAGTCGATGCAGTTATCAGATGTTAATTACATTCGGAATCTTAGTGGGTAAACATTCCTGCTCTCTTTAATTCGTTTGACTGACACTTTCAAGGCTTAGTCTTACAATGGCACAAAGAATCAGACATTTACAGGGATGGACACACACACACGTACACACATTCAGGGACACATATAAATGCAGGGGCACATATAGGTGCAGATACACCAAGATTCAGATGCAGACTTATAGAGATAGTGGTAACTCGAAAGATACAAGAGCACACACACAGAATCAGAGGCATATACAATCTCTCAGTTTGTACACTGCCAAACTCTCTCTCGTCGTTCCAGACTTTTCAATGAGTTCACTTCTCATTATTCCAAAACTCAGAGAGAACGGCGTCATCGCATTAAATCCCCTCTCCAAGGACAACTGTCCCAATGAAACTTGGTTATACAGACAGCGAGAGCTTAGAGGGAAACAAGAGCAAAATAGGGAAATGAGATCGATATACAGAAGTGAGGAGAGACAGATAATGGAGCAGTCAACCATATCACATGAATGAATAACAACGTACATTCATCCAGGGGCTGAACTCACAAAGACTGCGTCCTCTGATTAGGGATTCAGGGAATGTTCACGAGCACAGCCAACTTTTGAAAACATCTTGAATGAATTGTGTTTTTGGATTCCCTATACGAGCAGGTTCTCAAACCAAACCGCGGGTAAATTCATCCTACCGGGTGCACAGCAAAGAAATGAACAAGACTTAACCATCACGCACCGGGGCTCGTCCGGGATTTGAACCCAGGACCTCTCGCACCCAAAGCGAGAACCATACCACTAGACCAACGAGCCGCTGATGAGAGCATTGGTCAAATGCAGATATTTATATTGCCATTTAAATATGATCAGGCAGCTCAGTGAAAGTTGGAAGCGCTGGAAAAAAAAACTCAGGAAGTCAGGCAACAACAGGGAAAGGATTCACTTCTTACACCTTCCATAACCTTCCATTTAAACGGTTAAAGGTGGAAAAGCAGCAAGTTTTAAACACGAGAAATCCAGGAACCAGACAACATAACCACAGAAAAGGGCTCTGATAGCAGGCAATTCAGGAGAGATAAAAGCAAGTTCTGTGTGACACATGCGCTGAGTGTGAGGAAAGCAGAATATCACACAATGTTTATACCACAGAATGAAACCATTCACAGGGTCTTTGAAGCAGCCAGGTGTGCTGTGGATAATAGGGAAGCGGTGGGTGTGCTGTATAGGGATTACACAGGAACCGCAGTGATGAGGTTGGTAGATTTTGGGAATTGGAAGTAAGACATGAGCAGTTTGTGTGACTGTTTCACCTCATTGCCGCTTTCACACTGCACTGAACAGTAATCGCTGTTACCCTTGGATGAAGGAGTCACTTATGTTCTATATGAACAGAACATCTTGAAACATAGACTTGTCTCTGATGGGAATTGCTCGGAGATGAAATAATAAAATATAAAATGAAGTAAATGAGATCAAACATTCAACGTTTTAGAAATATTGAGGCATTTAACCCATTAGAAATATTGGGATCACAGTAAGTGGCATGAATTGATGTTGTGATCGCAGGAATAGAACTGGAACTCACCATCACTCCGAGTGAATCCGCTGTCTGGTTAAATGTTGGCCAAAGAAAAGTTTTGATCATCTTCCACAGCGGAGCGTATGGGAATTCAATCAATAAACACTCTCCACTCACAGATAACAGGAAGGGTCAGTTTAATCCCGCAGCTTTACAGGATATTGGGGACCAGACAAGGTTAAGGGCAGTTTAAATGCTGCTGGTGCTTCAATGCAGCTCATTCTGTTTCTGACTGGATGTGATATCTGTTTGTTACACAGTTCAGGATGAATTGATTCAGTGAAGGAGGAGGCTCAAGCCCGTCTCAGCTGTTTTGCCGCTAATGAATTCCAGTAATGTTGTTAGTAAAGGACAGGATGGTGATATGATACCGCGGCGGGGCAGTTTAAAGCCGGTTTGGTCTTGGAATAAATTTCGAATACGTTTCGAGTCCAGGTCAGCCTTTGTGAAAACTGGAAGGAACGGAGTTACTCCAATAGAGAAAACAAACAGGAACACAGGCTGAATGACTGCCTGCCGGTATAAGCGACAGAATTGCAAACATTGAGACTGCAATCCCTGCCCAGAGGATGGATTGAGACTTTCTAACTGAGGTTCAAATCCCGTCATTTCTCACTGTGACTTATTTTTGTTGCAATTTATTGGAAATAAAGCAATGGGTGCAGAGATGAACAACTCATTGCAAATCTCTCACATCAGCATCACTGAAGGTCCAGTGATCAGGATTTGGTGTGGTGGCAAAGAGTAAATTGTTGTCGAAACTGTCTGTAAGTTTGTTATAAATCTAAAATAACAGGGGATGGCAGACAGAGCGCTGTTCCTAATTGTTAAATAAAATTCACAGAGGCCTTTACAATTCAGTTTTCAGAAATTCAGATTTTCATTCTATCCTCTCCACAGCTTTTCCCCCATTCTGTCTATTTCTCTCTGCTTTTCTCTCCATTTCCTTCCTCTATCTGCCTCTCTTTTTTATTCTCTCCCTCTTCCTCCCAGGAATTAATATTTAGTTGGACAATCTCTCAGTAAAATCCAGAAAGCAGAATTCCTGGGATTTTGTGCTGTGTAATTTTCATTCTGGGTGTCCCGGGGAGGTTTGATTTCACTGTCTCTGCCTCTCTCTCTCTGTATAAACATTTCCCAAAGTAAAAAATACTCAACACAGCTGACTGCACCTTGTGGGATCTTGCTGTGCACCACAGGGATTGTGTTTTAAAAAGGGGGGGTTTTCTCAGAGTGAGTTTAAAAACTTTCAGGGGACTGTGGGGAAGTCTCCAGACTTGGGACAAAACACACACAGGGTGGGGGGATTGCGAGAGAGCAATGAGATATTCTGGAATTCTGATGTTCCCCACAAGGGCCAGAGGTCTGAGTGTTTAAACATATGAAACTGTTCAAACAGAGGCAGGCAGAAAGCCCTGAGGTTTCAGAGCTCCCTGTAAATGCCAAGGGAACTCCCATTGCCCCAAACAGCAGCAAGATGTGAACTGGAAACCCCTTCCCTCAGCTTGTTACACACTGACCTTTCCACAACCCCCAACATGTTTACAAACACTCCCTGGAGTTTCTTCCAACTTTATATCAAACTGTCTGACCATTCTGCTCAATACTGACCCCCTCTCAATCTGGCACTGACCTGGGGTCTGAATTCAGACAGAGACACAGAGAGGTTTTAAAGTTCAAAGTTTTAAAATTCATTTATTACTGTCACAAGACTTATGACTGAGATGGGTTTAGGGCAGAGATTACTAATCTCTGAAGGGGCTGAAATCCCTTCCTGATGTGATCATGGTTCCAGGAGTGATCATTGTGCCAGTTTGAACTACCTGGTAAAACAAAATAATCCCACTGGTCCAATCCCAGCAATTTCTATTTACATTCCGCTTGCTGCTTCCTCCTGTTAAAATGAATAATAATACATTCTACTCCATTACATTTCACTGTAGCTCGCCACATTCAAAGATCATTCAAAGAGCCTCTGCCTCTTCTATAGCTTCTTGTGGGAAATCTGCTGAACAACAGTAGCTTTTCACATCTCTGCTCTGATATCTGAGATTTGTATCTCATTGATCTTCTTTATGGTCTCCATTGCTTCATCACAGGTCACTGACACTACAGATATAGTCACACAGTTATTCTATCGTCTGCAGTAAATGATATACTCTTCCTTTGCTTTCAAATACATTCACCTCCAGAATCCAATTACATGATTAAAATGTTCCGTTTAGCTGATAGTTCAAGGGGAAAAAAAATGAGCGCCGAAGAATGGAAAATCCAGCGAAAAAGAGATATGTGTCCAATTATAATGAAATATTATTTGATAATGTCTGAATGAGAAAATAGACAAATCTTTAAATCACTAAAAGATAAGATTATACAATAATTAGCTGGTAATCGATATGTTCATTAGCGGGAAGATAAATATGAACGCAAATATGAAATCCACTATCCTTCGGCCACATTTCTCTGTGAATGTTACTGACAGAGATATCAATGCCATTGCTTTACTATTTGTTCCCTTTCTATGGAAACAGGGAAATAAATTTTCCTCAAATATCTCCTCATACCGGCTGCACTATCTTGTGATTAAAGTGATACAACACCACCATCTGCTGGCGGCGCAGAGCGACTGCAGGCGCTGGTTGTTGTGAGTCTGCGAACCGGTTGCTGAAATATGAATATTGAACGATATTGTCCGAGATTGGAGTTTATAGAAGGATCTCGGCTGGTGTATTCGCCCTTTTTATAAGCAGACGATGTAGTTATCAGACAGTAATCACATTCAGAATATAAGTGGGTAAATATTCCTGTTCTCTTTAATTCGTTTGTCAGATATTTTCACGGTTTAGTCTTAAAAAAAGGCACAAAGAATCAGACATTTATAGTGATGGACACACACACACACACACACACACGCACACACACACACACACACACACACACACACACACAGAGGTATTGGAGCCTACAGAGATACAGGGCGACATACACAGATTCAGGGACACATACAATTGCAGGGGCACATATAGATGCAGATACACCAAGATTCAGACACAGACATAAAGAGATACTGGTAACTCGAAAGATACAAGGGCGAACACAGAATCAGCGGCATACAAACAGTGAATCTCGGCATTCGCAGATACAAGGGCACACACAGAATCAGAGGCTTATACAATCTCTCAGTTTGTACCCTGCCAAACTCTCTCTCGTAATTCCAGACTTCAAAATCGAACTTTCCTGTCAGTGCGTCAAAAAACGTTTCACAGAAAGTATTTGAGGGTGAAGTCAGAGCAATGCCTTTAACATCGAGGTTCGGATAATGTTGAGCAACAAACTGAAGTCAAACAATTTCTCTTATCCAACGTAAGAAAGCTTAATGGACGTTTCTGCCTGGTTTCAAACCGGGGATCTTTCGCGTGTGAGGCGAATGTGATAACCACTACACTACAGTAACAACCTGAAGAACAGTGGGAGCAAATCTGCCTGTCTGCAATGCTCAACTCCGCTGTGTTGCTTCAGGTTCCAATGGTTAGACTGAGAGCCCATGTCACTGAATTCAGGAAGATAACCGTTGCTTTCAATCTGATTGCACGCCTTATCCCGAACAACCAAATCTAAAAGCTTTCGCCTCCCAAATATCTAAGGGAACAATAATTTCTGCCCATTCATTAATCCATCATTTTCATCTTCCTTGCAATAATCATCCGCATTTTGTATCATCAGCGTTTTGTAATCTGTCGCTCCCTTTTTGCTTTGTTCTTTAAATGTGACATTTCCAATTCAGATACTAAAGAGGAAATCTCCCTGATACTGATTCTGACAGAACTGGTGCAGACCGGGAAGTAACGCAGGATTGTTGTACAGCAATAAATCTACATTCCCTGACGGGGAATCGAACCCGGGCCGCGGCGGTGAAAGCGCCGAACCCTAACCACTAGACCACCAGGGAAACTAATCGGCTTTTTATAAAATATTAATTTATCCATAAACCACCTGTCTTTTATTTTCTGTCTGTCTTTTCACCAAATACAAGTTTATCCTTCAAATGGTCATCTTTATTTCACACACAAGTGCCTGTATCAGCCAATGAAAGCAGTGATTCCTGTTCGCTGGAACATGAAATGGACAGTGAGGGGAAATAGTCCCACAAACTGCTCATGTGACACTTTCAATTTCCAAAACTCACCAACCTCATCACTGTGGCGTTTCTTATTTCAGGGAAAGCATTTGAGGGTGAAGTCAGAGCAATGATAACATGACTTTAACATCGAGGTTCGGATAATGTTGAGCAACAAACTGAAATCAAGCAATTTTCCTTTCCAGCAAATGGAAAAGCAGAATAAATGTTTCTGCCCGGTTTCGAACCGGGGACCTTTCGCGTGTTAGGCGAATGTGATAACCACTACACTACAGAAACACTTCCAGTTGATGAGTTTCCCGTGTCTCTGAGCAGCTGAACTGGGGAAGCAGAGACCGTCCTGCTGCTATTTCCTTTCCTGACCACAATCGTCGCTGTCACACGCCCGGGCGCTGCTCCGCCCAGTGTCACCTCTTGCCCGCTCCGGCCCTCTTGCTGCTCGTTGGCGGAACATCCGGGGCCTGTAGAGAGGCGGGACCAGACGTCATATTGTCGTGATGTAAGCATCAGCCCCTCCCCCGGACGAGGAAAAAGCGACGGTTCAGAAATGGAAAATGTGAGAGAAATTCCAACCCGGAAATCCCGCCAGGAGCGGAACTAAAATTAAATACATATTTTTATAAAGAGGCAATTAGTGGAACCGCGCATGTGCTGTAGTATTTTCCCAGCGTACACCGCTGTTTGTGACTGTTAAAAAGAGACGTAACTGAGAAAAAAGAAACGATATTCGCGAATGGAGAAGGAACAGAAAGTCAGACGGGTGAGGATGTGAATAATAATCATTAAGATTTAAAATATTAAAAGATCAAAATGGGCGCATGTGCGGCTGTGGAATTCCCCCAGAGTGCAGCGCGCAGGATGCCGTCTCCCCTGGCAACGCAAGATGGCCGCCGGCAGTGGGTGTGATTGTGGCGCAGACGCTGTGAGGTCCTGCCTGAAGCCCATTGTCCAGATTGCCCCCCAGTGGATGTGGTGGGGATGGTGCAGCAGATGGAGCAACAATCCCAGTTTCAATTGGGGGAGAGAAGCTGCAATGCTGCTCCCTGTTGTTCACTCCTCTCCCCAGTCTCAGCATTGCAGAGTGTTTAAACAAGAGAGTGCATTGTCACAGCAGCACCTACCCCTGCAGTTTAAGTTTATTTATTAGTGTCACTAATATGTCGGCTTACATTAGCACTGCAATGAAGTCACAGTGAAAATCCCCCAGTTGCCACACTCCATGCCTGTTCAGGTCCATTCAAGAATTTAGCGTGACCAATGTATCCTAACGAGCACATCTTTCAGACTGTGGAAGGAAACCATAGCACCCAGAGTAAACCCATGCAGACATGGGGAGAATGCACAAATTCTATATAGCTAGTAATCCAAACCGGGAATCGAACCCGGCTTCCTGTGCTGTTCTTTGCATGAATCACAAAAAGCTAATAAGCAGCTAAAGCAAGTAATTAGGAAAGCTGTCAATTAAGAGGAATTAGTTACATAAATATGGAGGTTATGCTTCAGTTATCCAGAGCACCAGTGCGACCAGATCTGAAGTATTGTGTACAGTATTGGTCATCTTGTTTAATCAAGAATGTAAATGCATTGGAAGCAGTCAATTGACCAGACTAATGCCAGAAATGTGTGGACTATGGGTAAAACTTGAATAGGCTCGACTTGTGCCTGCTGGAGTTTAGAAGAGTGAGAGAAATTTGATTAAAACATCGAAGATTCTGAAGGGTCTTGACAGATTGGTGTGGAGAGGATGTTTCTTCTTGTGTGAGAATCCAAAGATAGAGGTTCCTGTTTAAAAAAAAAGTTCACACATTTAAAACAGAGGAGGTGAAATATTTTCTTTCAGAGAGTCATGAACATCTGGAATGCTCTTCAAAACAAGCTGCTGCACAAATACTGCTATTTATGCTGTCACACAGACTCAATTCAGACAGCAGCTAAAAGATCTACTGAAATATCCCCTTACTGCAATTTTTCAACTCAATACACCCTGACAGGAAGCTAAAATCACAAGACCCCTGTCTCTTTCTATTGGGCATTTATACTATAAACAACAAAACACCCTCACAGAAGCAGAAGTAGTTACAGATAGAAAGAGAGAGGGCAGTGATAGCAGCAAGGAGTGTGATAGAGAGAGAGAGAGAGAGTGAGTGAGAGAGAGAGAGACTGGCAGAGAAAGGGAAAAGCACAGAGACACGAAAAAAGCCGTGTTTAAAAGATTTTCTAACAGGTACAGGGAAAGAAATAGACAGAGAGAAACAACAGAGACAGAGAGAGACTCTCACAGAATAAGAGATACTGGGATAGAGAGTGAAGAAATTGGTGCAGGGAATGAGAAGGGAGACAGGTTGGAAGTTGTAATAAGAGAGGGAAAGAGAGATGAAGGGGAAAAAAGGACACAAAAATGAGGCAGAGGGAAATAGCTAGAGACAGAAAGAAACAGAGATATAGAGATAGAGAGCAGGAGCAAAAGGGAAAAAGTGAAACTGAATGAGTATAACAGAAACAAAAAGAGCAAAAGGCAGAGCGAGATAGAGAGAGTGAGAGAGAGAGAGAAAGAGAGAGAAAGACAGACAAATTAGTTACAGGAGGGCAGAGAATGGGAGAAGGAGACTGAGACAGAGAGGGGGCAGGAGAGACAGAGGAAGAAGTAGAGAGAGTGGGGGAGAGGCAGGAAGACAGAAAAAGACAGAGAGAAACATTGGGGGAGACAGAAGCACAGATATATACAGAGAAAGAATAACACAGACAGAGAGAGACAGACAGACAGGCAATTAAGTAAAAGGGGGACAGAGAATGGGGCAAGGAGAATGAGACTGGGAGGGGGCAGGAGAGACAGGGGGAGAGAGTGTAGAGGAGGAGAGTTGGGGAGACAGAAGAAGAGGACAGAGAGAGGTGGAGTGAGAAAGAGGCAGACAGACAGAAAGACTCATCAAGAGAGACAGAGGCGTAGATAGAAACAGGGAAAGAGTGACAGGGAGAGAGACAGACAGACAGATAGAGACAGGAACACAGAAAGAGGCAGAGAGAGAGAGAGACATATTTAATGACTTTCTGATAACCGTCAAGTGGAATTATTGAAATATGAGCTCTGTGATTGAGGCAGTTAATTCTGTCCAACTGGCAGTCCTGCAGATGTATGTATGGTGTGTCTTGGTTACCCAAACTCAAGGTGTGTACAGTCAGGTGTGGACTGGTGGTTTTATCAATAGACAATTAATACAGAAATTCAACTAATGTCCTGGGCACACAGATTCCAATCTTGTCACGACTGATGGTGGAATCTGAATAAATATATCTGGAGTTTAATATCAGTGGTGACCCTAAAAACATTGTTGAATATCGGAAAACCCCAACTGGTTTCGTCAAACGTTGGAAAACCCCAACCTGCTCCATTCTGAATCAGGTCAGTCTGAACTGTGTAACAAACAGAAATCATCTCAGGTCAGAAACACAATGAGCTGCCCTGAAGGGACAGCATCATTTAAACTGTCCTTAAACTCGTCACTTCCAAATTTCCTCCAGAAATGACAAGAAAATCTCCCGGTGAATTTGCTCAGCGTCTGCACTTCAGGGCACCAGGCGGGATTATGTTTTATATGTTCATCCAAGCAATAACTCACACTTATTTTCACAGTTAGGATCAGAGCAATAAATCGTCATTTCCAGGCCAGTAATCTCAACAGCAGCGAACAAATTAAATTCTAACCACCAGATTGCAGCGTGTTTTGGAATTTAATTTATCCACGCTGACTTTTGTTAATTTAATTTTCACGCCACATTTGCCACAAACAGTTTTCCCCTGGAAAATAGCGCCTTGTGTTTCAAAGCCAGTGATGTGTTCAACCAATGACAACATATTACCAACACTCCAGCTCTATTATCACTTCCACTTCCGACACTTCGAAACTGGACAGAAATACTTCCAAATGCTTTTCAATGCAGAGTGTGGGGAAAGTTTCATAATTCTGTGTCACTGTAAACAGTAAAATCTGACCCATTACAGACAGATTTCACCTTGTGAAAACGTCTCAATCATTAGTACTTTGCAGCCTTTCCTTGTCTTTATGTTTGTTCTTGAACTGTTGCATGTGAAATTTCCAGCTCTGATAGAAATTTGCCAACTTCACTCGGCTTATTCTAGTAGATCTGCTTTCGATGGAAGAGTAAATCAAACCATTATTAATGGTTTGCTAAGGGGAAATAATCTTCATTTCTTCAGCGGGAATTGAAACAAGTTATCACTGGGGGAGGGCTGGAAACAAACAACTGGACTACCAGGGAAATTGATTTCACTGCATTGATATGGAAATATATCAAAATCCGTGGAGTTGGGATTTCAGCAAATTTACCTCAGGTCAACAAAGTGTTAATCTCCAACTGGACTCTACAAACGAGCAAAGTGAGACTCTGCCTCCATCCATTTCTGATTGAAACCAGCATTGTGAAGACACTGATCATGTTTCCCTAACTGCACGGCGCAATTTCAATGTGTTTTGCTGTTGTTTGTGGGTGTAGTTGATATTGCAGTGAGTGCAGAGTATGTGCATGTGTGAGAAGGAATGATGGTAAGAAGCAAAGTCTGTTTTAAAAGAGAGCCAGATAAAGATGATCAAGTTGTGAGTCGTTTTTTTTGAAGCTTGCTGCGGAGGGTGAAGGTAAAAGTGTGGTGAAGGGTGGGGAGTGCAGATGGCTTTAAGAGAAGTGTGATGAGGAGCGCGGCATTTGAAGGTGAGTGTGTGTTTGCAGCTTTGTGAGTGTTGTAAGAGGAAGGAAAAAGAAATGTGATGTAGCTGTTGAAAAGTAGCATGAGGCAAATGGTGAAGAGATTGAGGTGGGTGAAGTGACTGGGCAGTATAGAATTACAAAGAAAGAGAGCCGACTGAATGGAGAGAAAACAGACTTTGCATTGGCCGGGAATCGAACCCGGGCCTCCCGCGTGGCAGGCGAGAATTCTCCCACTGAACCACCAATGCTGCTCTTGATAGTCACTTTCAGTGGGTTGAACTTGGAGAAAGCTGTTCCCATATTTACAGTGATGGCCTCAGATACAGTTTGATCCACAGCTTTCATAGTGGAGAGAACACATTGTTTCTGTATTGCAGTGATTAGCACATTCACCTAACAAAAGATTCCCTGTTGGGAAGCGGGCGGAAATAGACTTTTCACCTCAGAGTGAGGAAATGAGAAATAATTCATGTTTATTGTTCAATATTAACTGAACACCGTGTTACAGTCTTACAATATGTTACACTTCCCCTTCCCCTTCACAGTTCTGTACTCACTCAAACCCGACAGAACATTTTTCGCAGACTCTCCTTTCTAACTCTGACAGTTCAGAAAGCTTCCCTCAAACCCGCACAGTCCGGCTGATTGCTGTTAATTTGAGTCTGAATATTAAAGGCTCCGGCGGAAACCCTTCCGTTAATAACAGTCACTCGAAGCCACGTTTCAGACGGGGAAACAACAATATTTCTTTATTCTCCGGCTCCACATTGGAGACAGGGACAAGCTGCAGGATTTAAACCCGCACTTTCCAATTATCTCCTGGCAGCAAAAAGGCGCGGATGCACCTGTACATTTCTTTAAACTCAGAGAGAGGATTTCTGGTGGATAATTAATGCAGTGTATTTTACACTGCATGTTACATTTCCCCATCCATCTAAACTTCTCTGCACACTCAAATGTAATATTGTTCACTGAGCCCCATTTCCAGCTCTGACAGTGCAGAAAACTTCTCTCAAACCTTCACATTCCCGATCTTCCTTTCGTTCCTGGAACATGCACACCGCTGATTAAAATTTATTGCCCATCCCCAGTTGATGGACAACCCCTTTGCTGTGGCCCTGGAGTCATGTATAGGCCAGACCATCTAACAACAGCAGATTTCCTTCTCTGAAGGACACTAGTGAATCATATTTATTTTTTCCCATCAATGGACAGAGTTTCATGGTCATTAATGGATTTCTATTCCAATCTTATTTGTTGTATTCAAATTTCATCAGCTGTCCTGGTGGTCCCAGATTTTTAGCTGGTCGAGGGATTACACCAGTGAACAATATTCACCTAAAACAACTGCTCCAGGTGAGACTCGAACTCACAACCTCGGCATAGCCCGCTGCCTGTACTGCTGTATAAGTACCGCGCGCTAACCGATTGCGCCACTGGAGCACGGGGATTTATTTATTTGTGCCAGATTATTAAAGTTTGCAGCAGCGTTACCTCCGTTAATAACCGTTATTGGAGACCACATTTCAGACCGGGAAACAAACCCATCAATGATTCTCTTTCCCCCGGCTCCACAGTGAGGGAGACAGGGAGAAGCAGCAGGATTATATCCCGCAGTCTCCAATCGCCAGCAGAAAGCGGCGACTGCAGCTTCAATCAGCGGTTACTGCCCATCCCTGGGACACAAGCTCCAACCCCGTTCAAACCTCCCCATACACCCAACACAAGCTCAGCAAAACACAGATAGATTATATCCGGCTCACTGAACCTTCGAGTAGCATTTACACAACACCCGAGTGATTCACAAATAAAATTCACACCAACTTTCCAAAACTTTTCAGCGATAAATTCCTCCATTTGTTTGAAAAGCTGAGTGTTGTGAATCTGGAAATGAGCATCAAGGGATTTGTGTTATCCAGAGACTTGTTTCTCACGGTTAGTCTCAGGTTTGTAATTCCATTTGTGTTGTATATTGAAGAGAAACTTACGTCAAAATGAGGAGAAGAAAACAAGGAAAAAATTAAATCTTGGAACAAATCCTGAGGGAAATGAATCGCAGTATTTGGATGGAGGTGCAGTTGTGAATGGTGTTATTGATGATTGAGTGGAAAGTATTGGATCGCTGGGTTACTGTTGGTCAGTTCCCTTCCCTCCCGTTGAATTCCTCCCTGTGATAAGAGACATGGATTCATTTTACCTGCCCGTTCAAAGGAGAAAGGGAATAACCAACACACTACAGCAGCACTGCCGGATTAACGGAACTAAAGAGACTTGTATAGAATTGTAAACAGTGCGGTCATGCTGCAGTTCTGGAACAGGTTTTCAGAAATAGAATTATGATCAGTGACACACTAGTTTAGAATATATTTAACTGTGTCTGTCTCAGTCTCTGTGGTGCAATTGGTCAGCGCATTCGGCTGTTAACCGAAAGGTTGGTGGTTCGGAGACCACCCAGGGACGGAAGGTATTTTCTCACCATCAGCATTCACAGGCAAACACTGACCTGATGGTAAAGAGCCCTTGGGTGCTCATAAAAAATGGCTCTCAATTGTTACTGCGTGGACTATTATCTGGTGTTGTCAACATTACGAAATGACAACTGACTTTAAATATATTGCATATAACATTATATACATGCTTTCATTATACCGTTAAACTTAACAATTACAATCGAAACATGAACTTGTGGCTGAGCATTTGTTCCAATTCCAAATCCCTGCTTCCATTGATTCCTGGAGAGATCATAAATCTGTCTGACCTTGGATGAAGGAGTCACTTATGTTCTATATGAACAGAACATTTTGAAACAGAGACTTGTCTCTGATAGAAATTGCTCGGAGATGAAATAATGAAATATAAAATGAAGTAAATTCGATTAAACATCCAACGTTTTAGAAATATTGAGACATTCAATCTATTAGAAATATCGGGTTCACAGTGAGTGACATGAATTGATGTTGTGATCGCAGGTATGGAACTGGAACCCAAAATCATACCAAGTGAATCCGCTGAATGGTTAAATGTTTGAGCTTCCACAATGGAATGTACGGGACCTTATTCAATAAGCACTCAACTCACACAAAAACACTCACAACAAACAGAAAAGGTCCATTTCATCTCGCATTTTTAAGCTTTTTGCCAGCTTCTCTACATTTATCATGCAGATTTATAAAGGAAATGAATGGAGTTTGTGATGGTAAAAAAGGCGTGTTCACGCCCTTCATGTAGGTAACCACAGGGCAACAAACACAAGCACAAACCCCGTGAGATAGAGGGTAAAGGAGCGACTAAAACAGAGGCTTGGTATTAAGGGGATATAGCTTGGGGCGGAGCGTTTGACTGCACGTCCAGGAGTTTCTGCATTCATTAACATTAACATTAACCTTTCATTAACATTGCGAATGTTTAGACATAGAGGAAGTTTTTAAAAAGTGGAATCCAACAAAGGAAATATAACAACACCTGGCAGGGTGGACATTGCGATGGGTATTTGGTCTGTTGCAGTTTGCGTGAATTGATGTTTGAAGACAGTGCGAAACAAAATGCGGTGCCAGTACCACTGAAAACTAACAAGATGATCCTACCGAAACCCGGGATTGAACCAGGGACCTTTAGATCTTCAGTCTAACGCTCTCCCAACTGAGCTATTTCGGCAGGCTGATAGAGTGGAAGTTTCCATCGCACAAATTTCTAAGAGAGCAATGATTTCCGTTTCTTCGTTAATCCATCATTTCCAACTTTCTCAAATAATCTCAACCAAATATCCTCAGTGATAAAAGCAAATTACTGCGGATGGGAAAAGAGGAAATGCTCCAAAATCTCACAATGTCTGACAGCACCTGTAAGGAGTGAAAAGGGCGGACGTTCCGAGTCCAGATGACACTTTATCAAAGCTCATCGTACAATTATACTCAGTATTCGTTTCAATATTTAGTATCAATGTATTATTTAACACATATGTCTTCATTATGAATTGAATATCTACGAACTTGAACATCACTGCAATCGATTCACCGGGTAAAACAGATTACAGTTTTGGGATTGACTATCGTCAGCTTTTAAACAAAGTCAAATACATTTAAATGGAGGAAAATCAAAAATTATCTGTTAGTGGCACTTGAGCCTATTTTTATTATGGGTGTGAAACATTCAGGCGCATAAATTCCGGCCGTTACAGGAATATCCAGTAGATTCGCACTGAGTCTCGATTCCCTCATCTATCTGAGTGGCTTTTCCTGTTTCATAGTGATGAAAAACGATTTAAAAATAGTCTTCTGTGAAATGTGCACCATTTCCTCTAGTTCACTTACAGTATCACTTGTATCTGTCTGTTTGAGCACACACTATTATCAGATATTTCAGATGGTGATTAACCATATTAGTCTGCATTTATAAACCCATTCAATTCTGTTGGAGACCGAACGAGATGCGAATAAATGCTCGGTGTCAAAATCAAACTTTTTTGTCAATGCACCTTATTTCACAGAAAGTATTTGAGGTGAAGTCAGAGCAATGATAACATGCCTTTAACACTGAGGTTCAGATAATGTTGAACAACAAACTGAAGCCAAGCAATTTTCCCTTACCCGACATGAGAAAGTTTAATCAATGTTTCTGCCCGGTTTCGGACCGGGGACCTTTCGCGTGTGAGGTGAATGTGATAACAACTACACTACAGAAACAACCTGAAAAACAGTGGAGCAAATCCGCCTGTCTGCAATGTTCAACTCCGCTGTGTTGCTGCAGGTTCCGATGGTTAGACTGAGAGCCCATGTCACTGAATTCAGGAAGATAACCGTTACTTTCAATCTGATTGTCCGACTTATATCGAACATCCAAATTGAAACGAGTTCGCCTCGCAAATATCTAAGGGGGCAATGATTTCTGCTCTTTCATTAATACATCACTTTCATCTTTCTTCGAATAATCATCCGCATTTTGTATCATCAGCGCTTTATAACCTGTCCCTGTCTTTTTTCTTTGTTCTTTAAATGTAACATTTCCAATTTAGATAGTAAAGAGGGAATGTCCCTGACACTGATTCCGACAGAACTGGTGCAGACCGGGAAGTAACACAGGATTGTTGTACAGCAATAAATCTACATTCCCTAACCGGGAATCGAACCCGGGCCGCGGCGGTGAAAGCGCCGAATCCTAACCACTAGAACACCAGGGAAACTGATGTGTATTTCACAAATCATTAATTTATCCTTGAACCACCTGCCTTTTGCTTTGTGCCTGTCTTTTTATTCACCAAATAAAAGTTTATCTTTCAAATTGTCAAGTTTATTTCACACAGAAGTGACTGCTTCAGCCAATGAAAGCAGCGATTCCTGTTAGCTGGAACATGATTTTTTTAAGCTTATATTTATAATGGAAGTATGTGTATAATGTTATATGTTTGAAGTCAATCGTCATTAAATAATATTGGTAACACCAGATAACAACACAACCAGGAACAATTGACAGCTTTTTTTTATTGGCGCCCACGGACCCGTTAACAAGAGACAACTGTTTGCCTGTGAATGCTGATGGTGAGAAAATAGTAAAATCCCGTCCCTGGGTGGTTTCGAACCACCAACCTTTCGGTTAACAGCCGAACGCGCTGACCAATTGCACCAGAGAGACTGAGACGGCATCAGTTAAATATATTCTAAACCAGTTTGTGACCAATGATCAAATTCTATTTCTGAAAACCTGTTCCAGAACTGCAGCATGACCGCACTGTTTACAATTCTATACAAGTCTCTTTAGTTCCTTTGATCCGGCAGCGCTGCTGTAGTGTGTTGGTTATTCTCTTTCTCTGATGAACGCGCATCTCTGACATCTCCTGCAGTCACACAACCCTGTGAGATGTCTGCACTGATCTTATTGTGGCATCATGAGCGTTCCACATGCAACATGATTTGCATCTATAAATTCTCATCTTGAACATTTCAATTGAAATTTCGAGGCAAGCAGAGACTTTTGAGCAGAATGGTTCGGATTCCCATCCCCTTTAATGTGAACAAGTTGACTCTGATCTCACCAAAGAGATTTTTATATTAAACAATGACTGAACACAGCGGGGTGAATGTGAGAAGCTGAAGTTCTCAGTTGAAGTTCCCAGTGTCACTGAGCAGCTGAACTGGGGAAGTCTTTGGGCAGAGACTGTGCTTCTGCTTTTTCTCTTCCTGACCACCAGAAGTCGCTATAACACGCCCGGGAGCTGCTCCGCCTAGTGTTATCTCTTACCCACGCCGGCCAGCCGCTTCTCGTTGGCGGAACATCCGGGGCCTGTAGAGAGGCGGGACCAGCCGCCATATTGCCGTGAGGTCACATCAGCCCCTCCCCCCGGTCGGGGAAAAAGCGACGGTTCAGAAATGTGAAAAGTGAGAGAAATTCTCACCCGGAAATCCCACCGGGAGAGGAATTAAAATTAAATAAAATACATATTTTTATAAAGAGGCATGTGCGGAACCGCGCATGTGCATTAGTACCCACGCACCGCGTGAGTCTGATTGAAAAAAAACGCAATTTAAAAAAAAATTCCCGAATAGAGAAGGAAACGAAAGTCTGACGGGTGAGGATGTGAATAATAATCATCAAGATTCAAAATATTAAAAGATTAAAATGCAACTTGTCTGGGCGCATGAGCGGCAGTGGAAATCCCCAGAATGCAGCGCGTGGGACGCCATTTCCCCTGGCAACGCAAGATGGCCGCTGGCCGTATCCCTGGCAACGCAAGATGGCCGCCAGCGGTGGGTGTGATTGTGGCGCACGCGCAGTGAGGTCTCCCTGCATCTCATTGTCCAGATTGCCCCCCAGGGGGTGTGGTGGGCACCTAGACCTTCAGTTTAAGTTTATTTCTTGGTGTCAATAATAAGTAGGCTTACATTAACACTGCAATGCAATTCTTGTGAAAATTCCCTAGTTGCCACATTCCTGTTCAGGTACACTGACGGAGAACTTACTATGGCCAATGCATCTAACCAGCACATCTTTCGGACTGCTGGAGGAAACCAGAGCATCTGGAGGAAACCCATGCAGACATGGGGAGATGTGCAAACTCCACACAGATAGTGACCACAGCTGGGAATTAAGTTTGGGATCCTCGTGCTGTGAGGCAGCAATGCTAACCACCGTGCCACTGTGTTGCAACACTTTCCCCCAGATATCAAACTACCTCCTCCCCCCATTAAATCATAAAATTCCGACAGTGCATCAACTCTATATCAACAAAGCATTTTAGCTGATTCCCATAACCCTACATTACCCTCTAATCCCCCTAACATTCACATCTTTGGACATTAAGGGAGAATTTAGCATGGCCAATCCACCTAACCTGCCCATCTTTCAGACCCCACAGATATCCTGCTCACCCTATTATAGAAAGGCTATTATTAAACTAGAAACAATGCAGAAAAGATTTACTAGGATGCTATCGGGACTTGATGGATTGAGTTATAAGGAGAGGCTGGATAGACTGGGACTTTTTTCATTGGAGCTTAGGAGGCTGAGGGGTGACCTTATAGAGGTCTATAAAATAATGAGGGGCACTGATCAGCTAGATCGTCAATATCTTTTCCCAAAGTTAGGGGAGTCTGAAACTGGAGGGCCTAAGTTTAAGGTGGGAGGAGAAAAATACAAAAGAGCATTTTTTTTACACACAGGGTGGTGAGTGGCTGGAACAAGCTGCCAGATGTAATCACAGAGATGGGTACAATTTTGTCTTTTGAAATGCATTTAGACAGTTACATGGGTGTGATGAGTACGGAGGGATATGAGCTAAATACAAGCAATTGGGATCATCTTAGAGGTTTAAAAACAGGCTGAAGGGCCTGCTTCCATGCTGTAAGCCTCTATGACTCTACATAGGGGGAACATGAAAACCCGACACAGACAATGACCTGAGGCTGGAATTGAACACGCGTCCTTGGCACTAGGAGGCTGCAGTGCTGACTGCTGTGTTAATGTGCTGCCATTCAGGCAAATGTGTTTGGAGGGAGCATTGGACAGGTGTGGAGGGGGGGTGTTGGGTGAATGGTAGGATGATTTCTAAAGCACTTTGATGAGGCGGGAGGCATAGAAATAAGAAAAAAAGTCAGCTTCTCAACATTTTCCCTCATTCTTGCTCTTGTTACGAATTAAAAAGAAGCTGACTCTTCCATTCTGCCCATCAATAGGGCTAACAGAAATCAGGGAAAAGGTTGTGGCAAAGAAGGAGGCCATTCAGCCCTTCACATCATCACCAGCTGTGAAATAAAGACTAGCCCTTCATTCTAATCCCACTTTCCAGCGATCCAGCCTTTACCCCACCTCCCGCCCCCTCCCGTTTTCTACAGATTCCAGCAATGCAGCTATAGATCTGTGTGTGAGGTGAGTGAGCTGAGAAATTTCTGTCTGAACTCTCAGTTTAGGCAGCAAATTCCAGATAGCCAGCACCACTTGAATGAGAACCTTCTTCCTCATGCCACCCCTAATCGGTCCACCAATCACTTTATATCTGTGGAGCCCCCACTAACTCTCCCCCACAAGAGGCAGTGAAATAGCAGTGAAATTAATTATCTGCATTTTACAGTTAACAGTCTGCCTCAGTATTTGTCATGCAGTGTCTCACTGTGATAACTGGATGGCACAGCAGTTACTGTCAATACAAAAACTCCTCAGCACTAATTGAAGTTGAATCAGTGTCACTTTTAATTACAGTATAGTATTATTTATAGCCAGCACTGACCACATGAGAAGAATGAAAATGAAAAATCGCGATAATTACTCAATTAGCAGTAGGTGTTTTCAACATGTTCGTGTATTATTCTTGAAATATAAAACATTAGGGTCATATATGAATGGCAAATGGTGTCCAGAAATCCAATTACATTTTAGTGAACATTAATTGACTTTGATTTTCCTCTGGTTTGTGAATATTTAAAATAATGGTGATTTTCTATCTATTTTTTGCAGAGACGGTTATTGTATGACACAGCCCAGGGAATGTGACATTGTGACTCCTTTGGCTACTGGGGACAAGGAACCATGGTGACGGTGACTGCAGGTAAGAACCATGCACTTATTGAATAACTGGTTTACATGTGCCTTTGTTTTATATTTGTGTCTATGCTAATAGTTCATTTGTTTACATACATGTGGGTTTGGTGGATTCTGACTGTACATTTTTACAATGTTTCCTGTGATTTTAACCTGCTGCACTGTCTTGTGATTAAAGTGATACAACACCACCATCTGCTGGCAGCTCGGAGTGACTGCAGGCGCTGCTTGTTGTGAGTCTGCGAACCGGTTGCTGAATTATAAATATTGAACGATATTGTCCGAGATTGGGGTTTATAGAAGGATCTCGCCTGGCGTATTCGCCCTTTTTATAACCACACGCCGCAGATAAACCGTGTTCTTCATTTCCCATTGGGAGATAATGTCTGGGGATTAAAGTTGGGATTATTTGAGACTTCAAATTGTACATTCGATGCTGTTATCACACGTTAATCACATTCAGAATCTTTGTGGGTAAACATTCCTGCTCTCTTTAATTCGTTTGTCAGGTATTTTCACGATTTAGTCTTTTAAAAGGCACAAAGAATCAGACATTTACAGGGATGGACACACACACACACACACACAGAGGTATTGGGGCCGACAGAGATACAGGGTGATATACACAGATTCAGGGACATAAAGATGCAGGGACACATATAGATGCAGATACACCAAGATTCAGGCACAGACATATGGAGATACTGGTAACTCGAAAGATACAAAGGCGAACACAGAATCAGGGACATACAAACAGTGAATCTGGGCATTGGCAGATACAAAGGGCACACACAGAATTAGAGGCTTATACAATCTCTCAGTTTGTACCCTGCCAAACTCTCTCTCGTAATTCCCGACTTTCTCTTATGAACGCGCATTTCTGACATCTCCTGCAGTCACACAACCCTGTGAGATGTCTGCACTGATCTTATTGTGGCATCATGAGCGTTCCGCATGCAACATGATTTGCATCTATAAATTCTCATCTTGAACATTTCAATTGAAATTTCGAGTCAAGCACAGCCTTTTGAGCAGAATTGTTCTGATTCCCACCACCTTTAGTGTGAACAAGTTGATTCTGATCTTACTACAGCGATTTTTATATTAAACAATGACTGAACACAGCGGGGTGAATGTGAGAGGCTGAAGTTCTCAGTTGAAGTTCCCAGTGTCTCTGAGCAGCTGAACTGGGGGAGCCTTTGGGCAGAGACTGTGCTGCTGCTATTTCCCTTCCTGACCACCAGGAGCCGTTGTAAGACGCCCGGGCGCTGTCTGCCCAGTGTCACCTCTTGCCCACTCCGGCCCGGCCGCTGCTCGTTGGTGGAACATCCGGGTCCGGAAGAAAGGCGGGGACAGCCGCCATGTTGTCGTGACGTCGACATCAGCCCCTCCCCCCCGGTCGAGGAAAAGCGACGGGTCAGAAATGTAGAAAGTGAGAGAAATTCCCACCCGGAAATCCCGCCGGGAGCGGAATTAAAATTAAATAAAATACATGTTTTTATAAAGAGACAGGTGGCGGAACCGCGCATGTGCATTAGTATTTTCACACAGCACACCGCGCGGGTGAGATTGAAAAAAATAAAAAAGAAACGATATTCCCGAATGGAGAAGGAACCGAAAGTCTGACGGGTGAGGATGTGAATAATAATCATTAAGATTCAAAATATTAAAAAATTAAAATGTTACTGCCTGGGCGCATGTGCGGCAGTGGAATTCCCCCAGAGTGCTGCGTCTGGGACGCCGTCTCCCTGGCAACGCAAGATGGCCGCTGGCCGTCTCCCCTGGCAACGCAAGGTGGACACTCGTCGTCTCTCCTGGCAACGCAAGATGGCCGCTGGCCGTCTCCCCTGGCAACGCAAGATGGCCGCTGGCCGTCTCCCTTGGCAACGCAAGATGGACGGCGGCGGTGGGTGTGATTGTGGCGCAGGCGCAGTGAGGTCTGCCTGCAGCCCATTGTCCAGATTGCCCCCCAGTGGATGTGGTGGGGATGGTGCAGCAGATGGAGCAACAATCCCAGTTTCAATGGGGGGAGAGAAGCTGCAATGCTGCTCCCTGTTGTTCACTCCTCTCCCCAGTCTCAGCATTGCAGAGTGTTTAAACAAGAGAGTGCATTGTCACAGCAGCACCTAGACCTGCAGTTTAAGTTTATTTATTAGTGTCACGAATAAGTCGGGTTACATTAACACTGCAGTGAAGTTACTATAAGAATTCCCCTAGTCTCCACATTCCTGTTCGGGTAACACTGAGGGAGAATTTAAGCATGGCCCAATCCACCCTAACCCAACACGTCTTTCAGACTGGGGGAGGTAACAGGAGGAAACCCACACAGAAGGAAACCCACACAGATCCGGGTGCCGAGTGAGTGAGCCGAGGGGTTTCTATCTGAACCACCAGTTTAGGCAGCACTTTGCAGGCATCCGCCACCCTCTGAGTGAGAAGTATCTTCCTTATATCCCTTGAAATCCTCCTACCAATCACCTTCAAACTGTGTGAACCCCACTTCCTGTCTATGTTTGGGGGAGGCAGGCCTTCCCCGTCCATCCTGCCTTGGCCCCCCTCAGAATTTTAGACACCTCAGTTCGGTCACCTCTCAGGAATACAACCCTCGCCAATCCAATCCTTTCCTCATAGCTGCAATTTCCCCAGCCCTGGCAAAACATTTGTAAATCCAAATGTGATCAAATCTGAGTAAACCTTAACATTGCCCCATTGCCAACAGTGAACAATCAACAGATGCACAAACAAGAGGCAGAGGCTGTACAAATGTCGGGATATTTATTCAGAAAACAATGAAATATTTCTTGACATGTTCAGATAAATCTCAATGATGGTCGTTGACCAGGTCTACATTCAAACAATGGTGCAGTCCAAGGTTAAAAGTCTTTGTAACCAAGTAGAAGTTTATCCTGAAATTGGACATTACCAGTGACTCCCAATACAACAGAGAGATCCAAACTCACACCACACCCTGATGTGGCAAAAGCAACACCAGGCTGAGGTATGCACTTGGAATTAAAGAGCACCGATGTATGTTTGATTCTAGTGATGCACCCACTCTGAGCCGGTACTGAATAATTCTTAGGCAGAGACATAAAATTTCCTTCAGGTGCTCTGGTTTCCTCCCACACTCCAAAGATGTGCAGGTTGGGTGCATTGTCCATGCTAAATTGCCCTTAACGTCCCAAGATACATAGGTTAGGGGGATATTTGAGCAAATACATGGAGTTACGGGGTAAGCCTGGGTGAGAGTCAGTACAGATTTGAAAGGCCGAATGTCCTCTTTCTGCATTGTAAGAATTCTATGAGTCTATGAGCTGAAACTCTCTGGGCCGGGTAACATCATGGGAAATCTCCTCTCACCCTTTCCAGTGCTACCACATCCCTCCGATCCTGTGGATTCCAGAACTGCACCATTTTTTCAAACAAGTGACAAGACTTGTAGAGAAGGATAATACATTTGACGTAGTCTTCTTGGACTTCAGCAGAGCTTTTAGCAAGGACCCATACCCCAAACACACACACACACACACACACACACAGATAGACAATTACAAAATCAATTACCCTCTTCACTGTTTCAACAAACAAGGACAGGGCAGTTAAAGAAATGCAGTTCGATACAGAAGAAAACTCCCTCCATATCAGCCTCTCTTTCTCACTCTCCATCCAGCTGGAGAGGGGAACAGAGAGAAAGCAATAGAGAGAGAGAGTAACAGAGAGAGGGGAGGATAGCAATGGGATGAGAGTCTCAGAGAGAGAGAGAGAGTAACAGAGAGAGGGGAGGACAGCAATGGGATGAGAGTCTCAGAGAGAGAGAGAGTAACAGAGAGAGGGGAGGATAGCAATGGGATGAGAGTCTCAGAGAGAGAGAGAGAGAGTAACAGAGAGAGGGGCGGACAGCAATGGGATGAGAGTCTCAGAGAGAGAGAGTAACAGAGAGAGGGGAGGATAGCAATGGGGTGAGAGTCTCAGAGAGAGAGAGAGTAACAGAGAGAGGGGAGGAGAGCAATGGGGTGAGAGTCTCAGAGAGAGAGAGAGTAACAGAGAGAGGGGAGGATAGCAATGGGGTGAGAGTCTCAGAGAGGGAGAGAGTAACAGAGAGAGGGGAGGATAGCAATGGGGTGAGAGTCCCAGAGAGGGAGAGAGGAAGTGATTGAGATGGAGAGAGTCAGACAGTGTTCCTGCAATGCTGAGGGCAGTGATCACACAGATACCACACAGAACAGGAGGCCATTCTGCCTCTCGAGCCTGCTCCCCCAGTTGATAAGATCATGGCTGATCTGACTGTGGCCTTAACTCCTCTTCGCTGCCTGTCTCTCCCATAACCCTCCCCTCCCTTGTTTATGTTCAATGTCCCAATGCCCACTGCTCTCTGGGGAAGGGAATTCGAAACACTAACCACCCCCTGAGAGAAGAAACTATTCCTCTGCATCTCTATCTTCAATGGGAACTTCCTGAATTTTAAACAGCGTCCCCCTCATGGCAGGGTGACACAGTGGTTAATGCTGCTGCCTCACAGAGCTAGGGACCCAGGTTCAATTCGCAAGACCTGGACCTTCTGATGGGCAACACGACAGCTCAGTGCCTATCGCTGTGCTGTGCAGATACATGGATTTGGGCCTGTGTCTGTGGGAGTTTGTGCATTCTCCCCGTGCTTGCGTGTGTTTTCTCCGGGTGCTCCGGTTTCCTCCCACATCCCAAAGATGTGCTCTTAGGCTAACTGGCAAAACAAATTCTCCCTAAATTGTCTCAAATTTGGTTTTTAATCCATAGATCTATAAACGTGGACAGGGATGAGAACATCGGGGTCGCGGTGTGGGCTCATTGGGCCGAAGGGCCTGTTTCCCGTGCTTTTTTGTTCTTTGTTCTTTGTCTGTGTGGAGTCTACAGCTTCTCCCCGTGTCTGCATGGGTTTCCTCTGGTTATCTCCCACAGTTTGAAAGACGCGCTGGTTAGGTGTACCAGCCATGTTAAATTCTCCTTATGTGTGCCCAAACAGGCACCACACTGGGGAGACTGTGGTCTCCTTCTGCATTGTAGGGATTCTATGATTCTATTCTATGTAACAATAATAAATCAAATTAATCGAGTGAAGTTTAGACAGTTGCATGATTACAGATTCAATCTTTTTGTAACATTGCAGTACCACCTGAGCTGAGCTCAGCAGCGTTCTGTCTGTATTGTGTGAATCCAGTCTGGAAATATCCACTAATGTTGCTAATTCTGCCAAGACAGAAACAGAAAGAGTGTTTGTGTTCTCTGTGATACGACCCCTTAATGATGAACCACACGGTGGGAGAGGGATAGAGAGAGAGAGGGAGAGAGAGAGAGAGGGAGAGAGAGAGAGGGAGCGATGCAGAGTGACAGAGAGATAGGGAGAGGGAGCAATACAGAGAGTGAGAGTTAGGCACTGAGATTCACTCAGATGGATAGTGAGTGTCAGGGGAGTCCGAGATGCTACAGAAGCAGGGTAAAGATTTGAAAATGAAGGAGTGTTTCTCTCCTTTTCTTAAAAAAAACTATCCACACAGGTTCAATTCCCTGCTTGTCTGTGTGGAGTCTGCACCTTCTCCCCGTGTCTGCGTGGGTTTCCTCCGGTTTCCTCCCACAGTTTGAAAGAGGCGCTGGTTGGGTGTACCAGCCATGTTAAATTCTCCCTATGTGTGCCCAAACAGGCACCACACTGTAGCGACTATGGGTTTTCCACACTAACTTCATTGCAGTGTTAATGTAATCCTACTTGTGACACTAATAAATAAACTTTGAAACCTGCTACTCGATTCCCCCCCAATGTGGGGCCTTGTTCTGTGATAATTAATGCAGATATTTAAAGATTATTCAATAGTTCTTTGAGAGCAGACACAGGGATGAAACATATGGCTCTGAACACAACAGATCGATTTCAGGGGGATATCACAGCACCCCCTGTGTCTGAGTGGGCAGGAATCTCCCCTCAGAATCAGACAGATTGTGGCTTCAGCTCCGAGCCTCCAATACTAGGCGCTTAGCATCGATCAGAGAGACTCCGAACACAGCAGGATGGGAGAAGGGACAGAGCAAAGTGGGGTTGAATGTGTGAGCCTTGCTCTGTGGAAAGATTGAGGATTTGATCAGAATGCCAACTTTTGAGTGACGGGATATTAATCTGCACTTTCTCTGT
The DNA here is from genome assembly GCA_024679065.1 of Sphyrna mokarran. NCBI lineage: Eukaryota > Metazoa > Chordata > Chondrichthyes > Carcharhiniformes > Carcharhinidae > Sphyrna > Sphyrna mokarran. The sequence continues at coordinate 11,994 of JAGIQG010000148.1, read as the reverse complement.
ATCCTCTCGCTAACTGTGACACTGTATTCTGCACCCTTTCCTCTCTTTCTCCCCAATGTACTCTATGTCTGGTATGTTTTGTTTGTGCAGTGTGCAAGAAACAAAACCTTTCACTGCATCCCGATACACGGGATAGGACAGCACGGTGGCACGATGGTTAGCATTGCTGCCTCACCGTACCAGGGACCCGGCTTCAATTCCATGAGAAATAGGAGCAGGAGTCGGCCATCCAGCCCCTCGAGCCTGCCCCGAAATTCAATAAGATCACGGCTGATCTGAAGTGGATCAGTTCCACTTTCCCGCTTTCTCTCCATAATTCCCTTGTCTATCAGAAATCTATCTATCCGTGATTTGAATATATTCAGCGAGGCAGCCTCTACCACTTCAATGGGCAGAGAATTCTAGAGATTGGACATCCTTTGAGTGAAAAGAAGTTCCTCCTCAACTCTGATCTAATCTGCCCTCCCCCCTTATTTTGAGGCTGTGCCCTTTAGTCCTGCTATCCTTTCTAAGTGGGAAGAATCTCTCTACCTCTACCCTATCCAGCCCCTTCATTATCTTGTAAGTCTCAGTAAGATCCCCCCTCAGTCTTCTAAACTCCAACGAATACAGTCCCAATCTATTCAATCTCTCTTCATAAGCTAACCCCCTTATCTCTGGTATCAGCCTGGTGAACCTTCTCTGTACTCCCTCCAAGGCCAATTTATCTTTTCATAAATAAGGGGACCAAAACTGCACGCAGTACTCCAGATGCTGCCTCACCAGTGCCCTGTACAGTTGCACCAAGACCTCCCTGCTTTTATATTCTATCCCCCTCGTGATTCTGGCCCAGGGTTACTGTTTGTGTGGAGTTTGCACATTCTCTCTGTGTCTGTGTGGGTTTCCAGTGTACAAGTTAGGAGGACTGGCCTTGCTAAATTGCCCCTTAGTGTCAGGGGGACTTGCTGGAGCAAATGCATGGGGTTATGGGGATAGGGTCAGGGTGGGAGTATGGTCAATGTAGACTCGATGGGCCGAATGGTCTCCTCCTGCATTTTAGGGATTCTATGATTCTATTCTGTGTAACAATAATAAATCAAATTAATCGGGTGATGTTTAGACAGTTGCATGATTACAGATTCGATCTTATTGTAACATAACCGTCCCACCTGAGCTGAGCTCAGCAGCGTTCTGTCTGTATTGTGTGAATCCAGTCTGGAAAGATCCACTAATGTTGCTAATTCTGCCAAGACAGAAACAGAAAGAGTGTTTGTGTTCTCCGTGATACGACCCCTTAATGATAAACCACACGGTGGGAGAGGGATAGAGAGAGAGAGGAAGAGAGAGAGAGATGGAGCGATGCAGAGTAACAGAGAGATAGGGAGAGGGAGCAATGCAGAGAGTGAGAGACACTGAGATTCAGTCAGATGGATACTGAGTGTCAGGGGAGGCCGAGATGCTACAGAAGCAGGGTAAAGATTTGAAAATGAAGTAGCGTTTCTCTCCTTTTTTTAAAGAAAATCTATCCACGCTCACAGCAGCTCCATTTCACACTCTCTGCTCAGTCCTGTGTTGGGGGGTGTTTAGTGTGGGATCAGTATTTGCTTTTCTCAAACCGCAGTGAGATTCCCAACAAGGGGAAGAGATGTTTAAAAACATAAACATTACAAAACCAAACTAGACAGAGAGTGATTCGGCCTCATGCCTTCAATATAGCGATCTTCCCTCCAGAGATTGTGGATTCAGCTCAGAGCTGAAAATACTAGGCCCTTAGCATCAAAACACAGAGACACACAGAGAGAAAAACACAGAGACACAGAGAAACAGAGAGACACACAGACACAGAGAGAGAAAAACACAGAGAGACAGAGACACACAGAAAAAAAACAGACACACAGAGAGAAAAACACAGAGAGACAGAGACACAGAGACACACAGAGAGAGAAACACAGAGAGACAGAGACACAGAGACACACAGAGAGAGAAACACAGAAAGACAGAGACACACAGAGAGAAAAACACAGAGAGGCAGAGACACAGAGACACACAGAGAGAAACACAGAGAGACAGAGACACACAGAAAAAAACACAGAGACACACAGAGAGAAAAACACAGAGAGACAGAGACACACAGAGAGAAAAACACAGAGAGGCAGAGACATAGAGACACACAGAGAGAGAAACACAGAGAGACAGAGACACACAGAAAAAAAACACAGAGACACACAGAGAGAAAAACACAGAGAGACAGAGACACAGAGACACACAGAGAGAGAAACACAGACACACAGAGAGAAAAACACAGAGAGGCAGAGACACAGAGACACACAGAGAGAGAAACACAGAGAGACAGAGACACACAGAGAGAAAAACACAGAGAGACAGAGACACAGAGACACACAGAGAGAAACACACAGAGAGACAGAGACACAGAGACACACAGAGAGATAGAGACCAAGAAATACATGATACACAGACAGGACAGAGACAGAGAGATATGGAAACAGAGAAATACAGAGAGAGAGAGAGAGAGTCAGAGCGATAGAGACAGAGAGAGTCAAAGATACACAGAGATGGAGAGTCATAGATACAGATAAATACAAAGAAACAGAGAGACACACGATACACAGATACGGACAAGGAGACAGAAAGAGACACAGATACAGAGAAATAGAGAGACACAGAGAGGTACACAGATACAGACAAAGAGACAGAAAGAGACACAGATACAGAGAAATACAGAGGCAGAGCCACACAGATATGTCGAGACACACACACAAAATCATACTAACAGAGATATGGAGAAAGACAGATGGAGTTAGACAAAGTCAGAATTAATTCATTTTGCGTTCCATGTTTATTTAAAAATTCAGAGAATATTTGACAGGAAAATTGATTTTAAAGTTAACACTGTGAATATGATCTTTGAGCTTCACACTGGGATCAGAACCCATTCGATCTGAGCTGCCCAGGATCTGTACAACTGTAAAAGAGACCAGAAAGAGAAAAAATACAGCTCAACATCACAGGAAATGAACAACTGTGAATTGTTGTATGCATTTAAATCCAGAGTAAAATTCCCTCTGCTCTGTCCAAGGAATGTCTCAGCGCAGGTTTTTATTTTTAAGTTTGGGGAAAAAAAAACAGGAATCAAATAGTTCAGCATCCCAGTGTGGCCTCGGGTTTATTTCAATCAGCCCTTCACATTACAACATGAAGTTGAAGTTTCGAATACTGTCTGTGGCAGCGTTTGTGGATTCAGTTGTTCTCTTGCTTTTTCACCTGTCTGAAGAATTTGAATTTTGGATATTGTTTAATCATTCCTTTCTCTCAGCACATGGAACTTGTGAATCTGCAAGGCAGACAGTCTCATGTCATTACCATCAAACTGCATCTTTATTCATCCATCCATTTCCTATCTCTGAATAGATCCCACACATTTCCAGAATGCAGGAAGCTCTCAATGGAAACTGTTTCCAATGATTCCCCAATACAATTCTTCACACTTGACTGGAAACTACATTCCACTGATATTCCCCAAAGCAGCCACAGAAAAGTGACTGGTTATTTTAAACATTGAATCTGAACTCATTGAGTTTATGATCTACTCACATTGTACAGAAATGTTGATGCTGTTTCGATGAGAGTGATCAGATTAACTCTGTAACATGAAGGCAGCCTCCGGACTGAGATTAACCACATTTACAACAATTCCACAATATCAGAGACATTGCTGTGCGGATTGTATGAATCCAGCTGTGAAATATCGGAACATTTGGAGCTTCCACTGTTTCTGTCTTTTCATCATTTATTAAAGTACGTTGTTCTATCCCTTTTAAATCTAAATCTAAATCTTTCTGTTCTTATAATCTGAGACTTGTATCAATAATACCTACCCTAAACCTCTCTCAGTTATTACAACCTTGGCTCTGTATCATCAATTTCTGCCCTAAACCTCTTTCAGTTATTACAATCTGGGGCTTGTATCAGTAATCTCTGCTCTCAACCTCTTTCAGATATTACACTCTGGTCCTTGTGTGAGTAATCTCTGCCCTAAACCTCTCGGTATTTACAATCAGTGCCTTGTATCAGTAATCTCTGCCCTAAACCTCTCTCAGTTATTACAATCAGGACCTTGTGTTAATAATCTCTGCTCCAAACGTCACTCAGTTATGACTATCCGGGCCTCGTATCGGTAATTTCTGCCCTAAACCTCTCTCAGTTATTACAATCTGGGCCTTGAATCAGTAATCTCTGCAATAAACCTCTCTCAGTTGTTACAACCTGGGCCTTGTGTCAGTAATCTCTGCCCTAAACATCTCTCAGTTATTACAATCTGGGCCTTCTATTAGTAATCTCTGCCCTAAACCTCTCTCAGTTATTACAATCTGGGCCTTGTATCAGTAATCTCTGTCCAAAAGCTCTCTCAGTTATTACAATCTGGGGCTTGTATCAGTAATCTCTGCCCTAAACCTCTCTCAGTTATTACAATCTGGGCCTTGTATCAGTAACCTCTGCCCCAAAACCTCTCTCAGTTATTACAATCTGGGCCTTGTATCAGTAATCTCTGCTCTAAATCTCTCTCAGTTATTACAATCTGGGCCTTGTATCAGTAATCTCTGCCCTAAATCTCTCTCAGTTATTACAATCTGGGCCTTGTGTAAGTAATCTCTGCCCTAAACCTCTCTCAGTTATTACAATCTGGGCCTTGTGTCAGTAATCTCTGCCCTAAACCTCTCTCAGTTATTACAATCTGGGCCTTGTGTCCGTAATCTCTGCCCTAAACCTCTCTCAGTTATTACAATCTGGGCCTTGTATTAGTAATCTCTGCCCTAAACCCATCTCAGTCATAAGTCTTGTGACAGTAATAAATGAATTTTAAAACTTTGAACTTTAAACCCTCTCTGTGTCTCTGTCTGAATTCAGACCCCAGGTCAGTGCCAGATTGAGAGGGGGTCAGAATTGAGCAGAATGGACAGACAGTTTGATATAAAGTTTGAAGAAACTCCAGGGAGTGTTTGTAAACATGTTGGGGGTTGTGGAAAGGTCAGTGTGTAACAAGCTGAGGGAAGGGGTTTCCAGTTCACATCTTGCTGCTGTTTAGGGCAATGGCAGTTCCCTTTGCATTTCCAGGGAGCTCTGAAACCTCAGGGCTTTCTGCCTGCTTGTGTTTGAACAATTTCATATGTTTAAACACTCAGACCACTGGCCCTTGTTGGGAATATCAGAATAACTCACTGCCCACCTCCCAGTACACACCTGCCCAAACCCCCACCCTGTGTGTGTGTTGTCCCAAGTCTGGAGACTTCCCCACAGTCCCCTGAAAGTTTTTAAACTCCCTCTGAGAAACCCCCCCCCTTTTTAAAACACAATCCCTGTGGTGCACAGCAAGATCCCACAAGGTGCAGTCAGCTGTGTTGAGTGTTTTTTACTTTGGGAAATGTTTATACAGAGAGAGAGAGAGGCAGAGAGAGGCTGAGACAGTGAAATCAAACCTCCCCGGGACACCCAGAATGAAAATTACACAGCACAAAACCCCAGGAATTCTGCTTTCTGGATTTTACTGAGAGATTGTCCAAATAAATATAATTCCTGGGAGAAGAGGGAGAGAATAAAAAAGAGAGGCGGATAGAGAAAGGAAATTGCGAGAACAAGCAGAGAGAAATAGACAGCAGGGGGAAAACTCGTGGAGAGAATGGAATGAAAATCTTGAATTTCTGAAACTGAATTGTACAGGCCTCTGTGAATTTTATTTAACAATTAGGAACAGCGCTCTGTCTCCCATCCCCTGTTATTTTAGATTTATAACAAACTTACAGACAGTTTCCACAACAATTTACTGTTTGCCACCCACCAAAGGGTTAACGTGTTTGTGACTAATTACAAAGCCGGGATATTTTAACCCTAAGGTTTTCAACTCCAGCACCCCCACACCCCACAATCAAAGCAGAACTGGTTCATCCAAGGAAGCGAGATTAAAATTAAACCTGGATCGTGATAATAAAGAGATGACAACTCACGTGCAGCCTATAGAACAGAACTCAGTCCATCCATCCTCCTCTGGAGAAAAGCCCCTTGTCCAAGGATTCCCAGTCCCATTGCAGTCTTCAAACTTCAAATCCCTGGGGAGAAGAGAAAATAATTAATTCAAATACAAGAAGATGTTTAAACTAAACAGCACAAGAGCCCAGGATTCCCCCTTCTCAGATTTTACTGAGAGATTGTTCAGCTAAATATTAATTCCTTGGGAAGAGACAGAATCTAATTAATTTAAATACCAGAAAATGTAGAAGTTAAATATCACAAGAGATCAGGATTCACCCTTCCAAGATTTGACTGAGAGATTCTCCAACTAAATATTAATACTTAATATGAAGTGTCTTTTAAGAGACTTCTGGATGAGTACATGGGATTTAATAAGATTGAGGGTTATAGGTAGGCTTAGTAGGTAGAGATATGATCAGTGCAACTTGTGGGCTGAAGGGCCTATTTATGCTGTAGCTTTCTTATGATTCTATGATTACAATTTGGGCCTTGTATCAGTAATCTCTGCTCTAAACCTCTCTCAGTTATTACAATCTGGACCATGTATCAGTAATCTCTGCTCTAAACCTCTCTCAGTTATTACAATCTGGACCATGTATCAGTAATCTCTGCCCTAAACCTCTATTAGTTGTTACAATCTGGACCTTGTTCACGTAATCTCTGCTCTAAACCTCTCTCTGTTATTACAATCTGAGCCTTATATCAGTAATCTCTGCCCAAAACCGCTCTCAGTTATTACAATATGGACCTTGTATCAGTAATCCAAGTAAAGTGGTGGAGGCAGGTACTCTGGAGATACTTAAGAAATACTTAGATGGGCACATGAACAGAATGGGAATGGAGGGGTATAGAAAACTGATTTAAAATAGGGATCATGAGCCTTGGGAGTCCCTGGGAAGTGTGTAACTAGATGATGATATTGATGTACTTGTTTTTATCCTACAGGTGCTTTGGTCCACCTTGTTGTCTAACAAGGGGCATATACGCGATGGGTTGTGAGAGGGCTGCTCTTGGATTTTTTTTAGAGTATCCTAGTGCTTCACATTCTTAGCGTACGCTTGACCTGGACCATTTGACGGGCAACGCAACAGCTCAGTGACTATCGCAGTGCAGATACACGGATTTAGGGCTGTGTCTGTGGGAGTTTGCGCATTCTCCCCGTGCTTGCGTGGGTTTTCTCTGGAAGCTCGGGTTTCCTCCCACATCGCAAAGATGTGGCTGATTGGCAAAACAAATTCTCCCTAAATTGTCTGAAATTTGGTTTCTAATCCATAGATCTATAAACATGGACAGGGATTGCGTGTAGAAGTGGGAACATCGAGGTGGAGGCGCGGGCTCGTTGGGCCGAAGGGCCTGTTTCCCATGCTGTTTTGTTCTTTAAAACTCTCTCAGTTATAACAATCTGGAAATTGTATCAGTAATCTCTGCCCTAAAACTCACTCAGTTATTACAATCTGGGCCTTACATCAGTAATCTCTGCCCTAAACTTCTCTCAGTTATTACAATCCAGGCCTTGTATCAGTAATCTCTGCCCTAAACTTCTCTCAGTTATTACAATCTGGGCCTTGTAACAGTAATCTCTGCTAAACCTTCTCTCTAATTATAATATGGGCCTTGTATCAGTAATCTCTAACCCTAACCTCTCTCAGTTATTACAATCTGGGCCTTGTATTAGTAATCTCTGCTCTAAACATCTCTCAGTTATTACAATCTGGGCCTTGAATCAGTAATCTCTGCTCTAAACCTCTCTCAGTTATTCCAATCAGGACCTTGTCTCAGTAATTTCTGCCCTAAACTTCTCTCAGTTATTACAATCTGGGCCTTGAATCAGTAATCTCTATAATAAACCTCTCTCAGTTATTACAATCTGGGCCTTGTGTCAGTAATCTCTGCCCTAAACTTCTCTCAGTTATTACAATCTGGGCCTTGAATCAATAAACTCTGCTCTAAAATTCTCTCAGTTATTACAATCTGGGCCTTGTATCAGTAATCTCTGCCCTAAACCTCTCTCAGTTATTACAATCTGGGCCTTGTATCAGGAATCTCGGCCCTAAACCTCTCTCAGTTATTACAATCTGGGCCTTGTATCAGTAACCTCTGCCCCAAAACCTCTCTCAGTTATTACAATCTGGGCCTTGTATCAGTAATCTCTGCTATAATTCTCTCTCAGTTATTACAATCTGGGCCTTGTATCAGTAATCTCTGCCCTAAAAAACAAAAAAACCACCCCTCTCCCCCCCCCCCCCCCTCAGTAGTACAATCTGGGCCTTGTTCAGTAATCTCTGCCCTAACCTCTCCAGTTTACAATCTGGCCTTGTGTCCAGTAATCTCTTCCCAACCTCTCTCAGTTATTACATCTGGCCTTGTAATTAGTAATAACTCCCTAAACCCCTCTCAGTTATTACAATCTGGGCACTTGTATTAGTAATCCTCTGCCCTAAAAACCCATCTCAGTCATAAGTCCTTGTGACAGTAATAAATTGAATTTTAAAACTTTGAACTTTAAAACCCTCTCTGTGTCTCTGTCTGAATTCAGACCCCATGTCAGTGCCCAGATGAGAGGGGGGTCAGTATTGACAGAAGGACAGACAGTTTGATATAAAGTTTGAAGAAACTCCAGGGAGTGTTTGTAAACATGTTGGGGGTTGTGGAAAGGTCAGGGTGTAACAAGCTGAGGGAAGGGGTTTCCAGTTCACATCTTGCTGCTGTTTGGGGTAATGGGAGTTCCCTTTGCATTTACAGGGAGCTCTGAAACCTCAGGGCTTTCTGCCTGCCTCTGTTTGAACAGTTTCATATGTTTAAACACTCAGACCTCTGGCCCTTTTTGGGAACATCAGAATTCCAGAATATCTCATTGCCCTCTCCCAATCCCCCCACCCTGTGTGTGTGTTGTCCCAAGTCTGGAGACTTCCCCACAGTCCCCTGAAAGTTTTTAAACTCCCTCTGAGAAAAACCCCCCCTTTTTAAAACACAATCCCTGTGGTGCACAGCAAGATCCCACAAGGTGCAGTCAGCTGTGTTGAGTGTTTTTTACTTTGGGAAATGTTTATACAGAGAGAGAGAGAGAGGCAGAGAGAGGCTGAGACAGTGAAATCAAACCTCCCCGGGACACCCAGAATGAAAATTACACAGCACAAAATCCCAGGAATTCTGCTTTCTGGATTTTACTGAGAGATTGTCCAACGAAATATTAATTCCTGGGAGGAAGAGGGAGAGAATAAAAAAGAGAGGCGGATAGAGGAAGGAAATGGAGAGAAAAGCAGAGAGAAATAGACAGAATAGGGGAAAAGCTGTGGAGAGGATGGAATGAAAATCTGAATTTCTGAAAACTGAATTGTAAAGGCCTCTGTGAATTTTATTTAATAATTAGGAACAGCACTCTGTCTCCCATCCCCTGTTATTTTAAATTTATAACAAACTTACAGACAGTTTCATCAATAATTTACTCTTTGCCACCACACCAAAGGGTTAACGTGTTTGTGACTAATTACAAAGCCGGGATATTTTAACCCTAAGGTTTTAAACTCCAGCACCCCCACACCCCACAATCTAACCAGAACTGGTTCATCCGAGGAAGCGAGATTAAAATTAAACCTGGATCGGGATAATAAAGAGACAACAACTCACGTGCGGCCTATAGAACAGAACTCAGTCCATTCATCCTCCTCTGGAGAAAAGCCCCTTGTCCAAGGATTCCCAGTCCCATTGCAGTCTTCAAAATTCAAATCCCTGGGGAGAAGAGAAAATAATTAATTAAAATACAAGAAGATGTTTAAATTAAACAGCACAAGAGCCCAGGATTCCCCCTTCTCAGATCTTACTGAGAGATTGTTCAGCTAAATAATAATTCCTTGGGAAGAGACAGAATCTAATTAATTTAAATACCAGAAAATGTAGAAGTTAAATATCACAAGAGACCAGGATTCCCCCTTCCAAGATTTGACTGAGAGATTCTCCAACTAAATATTAATACTTAATATTAAGTGTCTTTTAAGAGACGTCTGGATGAGTACATGGGATTTAATAAGATTGAGGGTTATAGGTAGGCTTAGTAGGTAGAGATACGATCAGTGCAACTTGTGGGCTGAAGGGCCTGTTTATGCTGCAGCTTTTTATGATTCTATGATTACAATTTGGGCCTTGTATCAGTAATCTCTGCTCTAAACCCATCTTAGTTATTACAATCTGGACCTTGTATCAGTAAACTCTGCTGTAAACCTCTCTCAGTTATTACAATCTGGACCATGTATCAGTAATCTCTGCCCTAAACCTCTCTTAGTTATTACAATCTGGACCTTGTACACGTAATCTCTGCTCTAAGCCTCTCTCAGTTATTACAATCTGAGCCTTGTATCAGTCATCTCTGCCTGAAACCGCTCTCAGTTATTACAATCTGGACCTTGTATCAGTAATCCAAGTAAAGTGGTGGAGGCAGGTACTCTGGAGATATTTAAGAAATACTTAGATGGGCACATGAACAGAATGGGAATGGAGGGGTATAGAAAACTGATTTAAAATAGGGATTGGCCTTGGGAGTCCCTGGGAAGTGTGTAAATAGATGATGATATTGATGTACTTGTTTTTATCCTACAGGTGCTTTGGTCCACCTTGTTGTCTAACAAGGGGCATACATGCGATGGGTTGTGAGAGGGCTGCTCTTGGATTTTTTTTTGAGAGTATCCTAGTGCTTCACGTCGTTTGCGTACGTTTGACTCGGACCATTTGACGGGCAACGCGACAGCTCAGTGACTATCACTGTGCAGATACACGGATTTGGGGCTGTGTCTGTGGGAGTTTGCGCATTCTCCCCGTGCTTGCGTGGGTTTTCTCCGGAAGCTCTGGTTTCCTCCCACATCGCAAAGATGTGGCTGATTGGCAAAACAAATTCTCCCTAAATTGTCTCAAATGTGGTTTTTAATCCATAGATCTATAAACACGGACAGGGATCGCGTGTAGAAGTGGGAACATCGAGGTGGAGGCGCGGGCTCGTTGGGCCAAAGGGCCTGTTTCCCATGCTGTTTTGTTCTTTGTTCTTTAAACCTCTCTCAGTTATAACAGTCTGGAAATTGTATCAGTAATCTCTGCCCTAAAACTCACTCAGTTATTACAATCTGGGCCTTGTATCAGTAATCTCTGCCCTAAACCTCTCTCAGTAATTATAATCTGGGCCTTGTATCAGTAATCTCTACCCTAAACCTCTCTCAGTTATTACAATCTGGACCTTGTATCAGTAATCTCTGCCCTAAACCTCTCTCAGTTATTACAATCTGGACCTTGTATCAGTAATCTCTGCCCTAAACCTCTCTCAGTTATGCCTATCTGGGCCTCGTATCAGTAATTTCTGCCCTAAACCTCTCTCAGTTATTACAATCTGGGCCTTGTATCAGTAATCTCTGCTGTAAACATCTCTCAGTTATTACAATCTGGGCCTTGAATCAGTAATCTCTGCTCTAAACCTCTCTCAGTTATTCCAATCAGGACCTTGTCTCTGTAATCTCTGCTCTAAACGTCTCTCAGTTATGCCTATCTGGGCCTCGTATCAGTAATTTCTGCCCTAAACCTCTCTCAGTTATTACAATCTGGGCCTTGTGTCAGTAATCTCTGCCTAAACTTCTCTCAGTTATTACAATCTGGGCCTTGTGTCAGTAATCTCTGCCCTGAACCTCTCTCAGTTATTACAATCTGGTCCTTGTGTCAGTAATCTCTGCGCTGAACTTCTCTCAGTTATTACAATCTGGCCTTGTATTAGTAATCTCTGCCCTAAACCTCTCTCAGTTATTACAATCTGGGCCTTGTATCAATAAACACTGCTCTAAAATTCTCTCAGTTATCACAATCTGGACCTTGTATCAGTAATCTCTGCCCTGAACTTCTCTCAGTTATTTCAATCTGGCCTTGTATTAGTAATCTCTGCCCTAAACCTCTCTCAGTTATTACAATCTGGGCCTTGTATTAGTAATCTCTGCCCTG
>JAGIQG010000147.1:0-71493 GCA_024679065.1 Sphyrna mokarran | reverse complement strand
TGACCCTGACCCCTGGTCTCTGACTCTGAGACTGTGACCCTGACTGTAACAAGCTGACCCCAGACTCCCTCACGATGACACTCTGATACTTGACCCTGAGACATTTCCCTGACTGTGACACTCTGACCCCTGACTCCTTCACGCTGAGAATCTGAGCCCTGGTCCCTGACCCTGAGACCGTCACCCTGACTGTCACAACTTGACCCCTGACTCCATCACGATGAGATTCTGACCACTGACCATGAGACTTTGACCCTGGCTGTAACACTCTGACCCCTGACTCTCTCATGCTGAGACTCTGACCCCTGATCCTGAGACTGTGACGCTGACTGTAACACTCTGATCCCTGACTTCCTCACGCTGAGACTCTGACCCCTGGTCCTTGAGCCTGAGTCAGTGACCCTAACTGTAACACTCTGACCCCTGGTCCCTGACCCTGAGACTGACCCAGACTGAAACATGCTGACCCCTGACTCCCTCACGCTGAGACTTGACCCTTGACCCCTGAGACTGTGACCCTGCCTGTAACATCTGAACCCTGATTCCCTCATGCTGAGACTTTGACCCCTGGCATTAACCCTGAGACTGTTACCTGACAGTACAATCTGACCACTGACTCCCTCACGCTGAGCCACTGACCGCCTGGCGTGACCCTGCTGAGACTGTTACCCTGACTGTAACCAATCTGACCACTGACTCCCTCACGTGAGAGTCTGACCCCTGGTCCTGACCCTGAGACTGTGACCCGCAGTGTAACATTCTGACCCCTGACTCCCTCACGCTGAGACTTTGACCCCTGGTCATTAACCCTGACACTGTGACACTGACTGTAACACTCTGACTCTGACTCCCTCATGCTGAGACTTGACCCCCTGTTCCTGACCCTGAGACTTGTCCCAGACGGTTATCACTCTGACCCCTGACTCCCTCTGGCTGAGACTCTGACAACTGTTCCCTGACCCTGTGACTGTGACCCAGTCGGTAACACTCTGACCCCCGACTCCCTCACACTGAGACTCTGACCCATGGTCCCCGACCCTGAGACTGTGACACTGACTGTAACACTCTGACCCCTGACTCCCTCACGCTGACACTCTGACCGCTGGTCCCTGATCCTGAGACTGTGACCCAGACGGTAACACTCTGACCCCTGACTCCCTCATTTTGAGACTCTGACCCCTGGTCCCTGACCCTGAGACTGTGACCCTGACTATAACACACTGACCCCGGACTCCCTCTACGCTGAGACACTGACCCCTGGTCCTTGACCCTGAGTCAGTGACCCTAACTGAAACTGTAACTGTAACTGACCCCTGACTCCCTCATGGTGAGACACGGACGCCTCGTCCCTGCCTCTGAGACTATGACCATGACTGTAACATGCTGACCCCAGACTCCGTCACCGTGAGTTCTGACCCCTGATTCCATGACCCTGAGGCTCAGACCCTGACTGTGACACTCTGACCACTGAATCCCTCACGCTGAGAATCTGAACCCTGGTCCCTGCCCCTGAGACTATGACTCTGACTGCAACACTCTGACCCCTGACTCACTCACGCTGAGACTCTGACCCCTTGTTCTTGACCCTGAGACTGTGGCCCTGACTGTAACACTCTGACCCTGAGACTCTGACCCCTGGTCCCTGACCCTGAGACTATGACCATGACTGTGACCCCTGCTCCCTGACCTTGAGACTATGACCCTGAACTGTGTCTCCCTCACGCTGAGAGTCTGACGCCCGGTCCCTCACGCTGACACTGTGACCCTGACTGTAACGGTCTGACGCTCACTCGCTCACGCTGAGCTTCTGACCCGTGGTCCTTGATCCTGAGACGGTGATACTGACTGTAACACGCTGACCCCTAACTCCCTCACGCTGAGACATTGACGCCTGGTCACTAAACCTGAGATTATGACACTGACTGTTACACTCTGACCCCTGACTCCCTCACGCTGAGACTCTGACCCCTGCACCCTGACCCTCAGACTGCAACCCTGACCCTGGTCCCTGACACTGAGACTGTGACCCTGACTGTAACAAGCTGACCCCTGACTCCCTCACGATGACACTCTGACCCTCGACCCTGAGACATGACCCTGACCTTAACACTCTGACCCCTGACTCCCTCAAGCTGAGACTCTGACCCCTGGAAACTGACACTGAAACAGTGACCCTGACCCTGGTCCCTGACACTGAGACTGTGACCCTGACTGTAACAAGCTGACCCCTGACTCCCTCACGATGACACTCTGATCTTTGACCCTGAGACATGACCCCTGACTGTAACACGCTGACCGCTGACTCCCTCACGCTGAGACTCTGCCCCTTGACCCTGAGACTGTGACCCTGACTGTAACACTCTGACCCCTGACTCCTTCACGCTGAGAATCTGACCCCTGGCCACTGACCCTGAGACTGTGATCCTGACTGTCACAACCTGAACCCTGACTCCATCACGATGAGATTCTGACCCCTGACCCTGAGACTTTGAACCTGGCTGTAACACTCTGACCCCTGACACCCTCATGCTGAGACTCTGAACCCTGATCCTGAGACTGTGACGCTGACTGTAACACTCTGACCCCTGACTTCCTCACGCTGGCACACTGACCCCTGGTCCCTGACCCTGAGACTATGACACTGACTGTAATGCTCTGACCCTGACTCGCTCAAGCTGAGACTCTGACCCCTGGTCCTTGACCCTGAGACTGTGACCCTGACTGTAACACTCAGACCACAGACTCCCTCACGGTAAGACCCAGTCGCCCACCCCCTGACCCTGAGACTGTGACACAAACTGTAACATTCTGACCCCGGACTCCTTCACTCTGAGACACTGACCCCTGGTCCCTGACCCTGAGACTGTGACCCTCAGTTTAACACTCTGAACACTGACTCCCTCACGCTGAGACTCTGACCCCTGGTCCCTGACACTGAGACTATCACTCTGACTGTAACACTCTGACCCCTGACTCCCTCAATGTGAGACACTGACCCCTGGTCCCTGACCCTGAGACTGTGACCCTCAGTGTAACACTCTGACCATTGACTCCCTCACGCTGAGACTCTCAACACTGGTCCCTGACCCTGAGACTGTGATCCTGACTGCAACCCTCTGACCCTAAGACTCTGACCTCTGTTCCCTGACTCTGAGACTGTGGCCCTGACTGTAACACTCTGACTCCTGACTCCCTCACGCTGAGGCTCTGACCCCTGGTCCCTGACCCTGACACTGTGACTCTGACTGTAAAACTCTGTCCTCTGACTCCCTCAAGATGAGATTCTGAACCCTGGTCCTTGACCATGAGACTGTGACCTTGACTGTAACACTCTTACCCTCACTCGCTCACGCTGAGCCTCTGACCCGTGGTCGTTGATCCTGAGACTGTGATCCTGACTGTAACACTCTGACCCGTGACTCGCTCACGCTGCGACTCTCACACCTGATCCCTGGCCCTGAGACTATGACTCTGACTGCAACACTCGGACCCCTGACTCCCTCATGCTGAGACACTGACCCCTGGTCCCTCACCCTGAGACTGTGACCCTGACTGAAACGTGCTGACCCCTGACTTCCTCACACTGAGACTATCACCCCTGGTCCCTGACCCTGAGACTGTGAACCTGACTGAAACATGCTGACACCTGACTCCCTCATGCTGAGACTCTGACCACTGGTTCCTGACGCTGAGACTGTGACCCTGACGGTAACACTCTGACCCCTGACTCCGTGACGCTGAGAGTTGAACCCTGGTCATTGACCCTGAGACTGTGACACTGACTGTAACACTCTGACCCCTGACTCCCTCTTACTGAGACTCTGACCCCTGGTCCCTGACCCTGAGACTGTGACCCTGACTGAAACATGCTGACCCCTGACTCCCTCACGCTGAGACTCTGACCCTTGACCCTGAGACTGTGACCCTGACTGTAACACTCTGACCACTGACTCCCTCACGCTGAGAGTCTGACCCCTGGTCACTGACACTGAAACAGTGACCACCCCTGGTCCTGACTCGAGACTGTGACCCTGACTGTAACAAGCTGACCCCAGACTCCCTCACGATGACACTCTGATACTTGACCCTGAGACATTTCCCTGACTGTGACACTCTGACCCCTGACTCCTTCACGCTGAGAATCTGACCCCCCTGACCCTGAGACCGTCACCCTGACTGTCACAACTTGACCCCTGACTCCATCACGATGAGATTCTGACCACTGACCATGAGACTTTGACCCTGACTGTAACACTCTGACCCCTGACTCCCTCATGCTGAGACTCTGACCCCTGATCCCTGACCCTGAGACTATCACTCTGACTGTAACACTCTGACCCCTGAGTCCCTCACGCTGAGACACTGACCCCTGGTCCCTGACCCTGAGACTGTGACCCTCAGTGTAACACTCTGACCACTGACTCCCTCACGCTGAGACTCTCAACACTGGTCCCTGACCCTGAGACTGTGACCCTGACTGCAACCCTCTGACCCTAAGACTATGACCTCTGTTCCCTGACCCTGAGACTGTGACCCTGACTGTAACACTCTGAATCCTGACTCCCTCACGCTGAGACTCTGACCCCTGGTCCCTGATCCTGAGACTGTGACCCTGACTGTAACACTCTGACCTCTGACTCCCTCAAGATGAGATTCTGAACCCTGCTCCTTGACCATGAAACTGTGACCTTGACTGTAACGCTCTTACCCTCACTCGCTCACGCTGAGCCTCTGACCCGTGGTCGTTGACCCTGAGACGGTGACCCTGACTGTAACACTCTGACCCCTGACTCCCTCACGCTAAGACTCTCACACCTGGTCCCTGACCCTGAGACTATGACTCTGACTGCAACACTCGACCCCTGACTCCCTCATGCTGAGACTCTGACCCTGGTCCCTGACCCTGAGACTGTGACCCTGACTGAACATGCTGACCCCTGACTCCCTCACGCTGAGACTCTGACCCTTGACCATGAGACTGTGACCCTGACTGCAACACTCTGACCCCTGACTCCCCACGCTGACACTACCCTGATCGCTGACCCTGAGACTGTTACCCTGACTGCAACACTCGGACCCCTGACTCCCTCATGCTGAGACTCTGACCCTGGTCCTGACCCTGAGACTGTGACCCTGACTGTAAACACTCGACCCCTGACTCCCTCACGCTGAGACGCATGGACACCTGGTCCCCGACCCTGAGACTGTGACCCTGACTATAACACACTGACCCCTGACTCCCTCACGCTGAGACTCTGACCCCTGGTCCTTGACCCTGAGACAGTGACCCTAACTGTAACACTCTGACCCCTGACTCCCTCATGCTGAGACTCGGACCCTCCCTGCCTCTGAGACTATGACCCTGACTGTAACATGCTGACCTCAGACTCCGTCACCGTGAGTTCTAACCCCTGATTCCCTGACCCTGAGACTAAGACACTGACTGTAACACTCTGACCACTGAATCCCTCACGCTGAGAATCTGAACCCTGGTCCCTGACACTGAGACTGTGACCCTGACTGAAACATGCTGACCACTGACTCCCTCACGCTGAGACTCTGACCCTTGACCCTGAGACTGTGACCCTGCCTGCAACACTCTGACCCCTGACTTCCTCACGCTGAGACCTCTCACCCTGGTCCCTGACCCTGAGACTATGACTCTGACTGTAACACTCGGACCCCTGACTCCCTCATGCTGAGACACTGACCACTGGTCCCTGACCCTGAGACTGTGACTCTGACTGTAACCCTCTGACCCTATGACTCTGACCCCTGCTTCCTGACCCTGAGACTGTGACCCTGACTGTAACACTCTGACCCCTGACTCCCTCACGCTGAGACTCTGAACCCTGGTCCTTGACCATGAGACTGTGACCCTGACGGTAACACTCTGACCCTCACTCCCTCACGCTGAGACTCTGACCCCTGGTCGTTGACCCTGAGACTGTGACCCTGCTGTAACACCTGACCCCTGACTCCCTCACGCTGAGACTCTGACCCCTGGTCCCTGACCCTGAGACTATGACCCTGACTGCAACAACTCGACCCCTGACTCCCTCAGCTGAGACTCTGACCCTCGACCCTGAGACATGACCCTGACCTTAACATTGACCCCTGACTCCCTCAAGCTGAGACTCTGACCCCTGGTCACTGACACTGAAACAGTGACCCTGACCCTGGTCCCTGACACTGAGACTGTGACCCTGACTGTAACAAGCTGACCCCTTACTCCCTCACGATGACGCTCTGATCTTTGACACTGAGACATGACCCCTGACTGCAACACGCTGACCGCTGGCTCCTCACGCTGAGACTCTGCCCCTTGACCCTGAGAATGTGACACTGACTGTAACACTCTGACCCCTGACTCCTTCACGCTGAGAATGTGACCCCTGGTCCCTGACCCTGAGACTGTAATTCTGACTGTCACAACCTGACCCCTGACTCCATCACGATGAGAGTCTGAACCCTGACCCTGAGACTTTGAACCTGGCTGTAACACTCTGACCCCTGACACCCTCATGCTGAGACTCTGAACCCTGATCCTGAGACTGTGACGCTGACTGTAACACTCTGACCCCTGACTTCCTCACGCTGGCACACTGACCCCTGGTCCCTGACCCTGAGAGTATGACACTGACTGTAATACTCCGACCCTGACTCCCTCAAGCTGAGACTCTGACCCCTGGTCCTTGACCCTGAGACTGTGACCCTGACTGTAACACTCAGACCACAGACTCCCTCACGGTAAGACTCAGTCACCCACTCCCTGACCCTGAGACTGTGACACAAACTGTAACACTCTGACCCCGGACTCCTTCACTCTGAGACACTGACCCCTGGTCCCTGACCCTGAGACTGTGACCCTCAGTGTAACACTCTGAACACTGACTCCCTCACGCTGAGACTCTGACCCCTGGTCCCTGACCCTGAGACTATCACTCTGACTGTAACACTCTGACCCCTGACTCCCTCAATGTGAGACACTGACCCCTGGTCCCTGACCCTGAGACTGTGACCCTCAGTGTAACATTCTGACCACTGATTTCCTCACGCTGAGACTCTCAACACTGGTCCCTTACCCTGAGACTGTGACCCTGACTGCAACCCTCTGACCCTAAGACTATGACCTCTGTTCCCTGACCCTGAGACTGTGACCCTGACTGCAACCCTCTGACCCTATGACTCTGACCTCTGTTCCCTGACTCTGAGACTGTGACCCTGACTGTAACACTCTGACTCCTGACTCCCTCACGCTGAGACTCTGACCCCTGGTTCCTGACCCTGAGACTGTGACCCTGACTGTAACACTCTGACCTCTGACTCCCTCAAGATGAGATTCTGAACCCTGGTCCTTGACCATGAGACTGTGACCTTGACTGTAACGCTCTTACCCACACTCGCTCACGCTGAGCCTCTGACCCGTGGTCGTTGATGCTGAGACTGTGACCCTGCCTGTAACACTCTGACCCCTGACTCGCTCACGCTGAGACTCTCACCCCTGGTCCCTGACCCTGAGACTATGACTCTGACTGCAACACACGGACCCCTGACTCCCTCATGCTGAGACTCTGACCCTCGACCCTGAGACATGACCCTGACCTTAACACTCTGACCCCTGACTCCCTCAAGCTGAACTCTGACCCCTGGTCACTGACACTGAAACAGTGACCCTGACCCTGGTCCCTGACACTGAGACTGTGACCCTGACTGTAACAAGCTGACCCCTGACTCCCTCACGATGACACTCTGATCTTTGACCCTGAGACATGACCCCTGACTGTAACACGCTGACCGCTGGCTCCCTCACGCTGAGACTCTGCCCCTAAACCCTGAGACTGTGACCCTGACTGTAACACTCTGACCCCTGACTCCTTCACGCTGAGAATGTGACCCCTGGTCCCTGACCCTGAGACGGTGATCCTGACTGTCACAACCTGACCCCTGACTCCATCACGATGAGATTCTGACCCCTGACCCTGAGAATTTGAACCTGGCTGTAACACTCTGACCCCTGACACCCTCATGCTGAGACTCTGAACCCTGATCCTGAGACTGTGACGCTGACTGTAACACTCTGACCCCTGACTTCCTCACGCTGAGACTCTCACCCCTGGTCCCTGACCCTGAGACTATGACACTGACTGTAATACTCTGACCCTGACTCGCTCAAGCTGAGACTCTGACCCCTGGTTCCTGACGCTGAGACTGTGACCCTGACTGTAACACTCTGACCCCGGACTCCCTCATGCTGAGACTCTGACGCCTGGTCCCTGTCGCTGAGACTGTTACCCTGACTGTAACACTCTGACCCCTGACTCCCTTAAGCTGAGACTCTGACCCCTGGTCACTGACACTGAAACAGTGACCCTCACCCCTGGACCCTGACACTGAGACATGACCCTGACTGTAACATGCTGACCGCTGACTCCCTCACGCTGAAACTCTGACCCTTGACACTGAGACTGTGACCCTGACTGTAACACTCTGACCCCTGACTCCCTCACGCTGAGACTCTGACCCCTGTCCCTGACCCTGAGACTGTGAACCTAACTGTAACACTCTGACCTCTGACTCCCTCAAGATGAGATTCTGAACCCTGGTCCTTGACCATGAGACTGTGACCTTGACTATAACCTCTACCCTCACTCCCTCACGCTGAGACTCTGAACCCTGACCCTGAGACTGTGACCCTGACTGTAACACTCTGACCCCTGACTCCCTCACGCTGAGACTCTCACCCCTGGTCCCTGACCCTGAGACTATGACTCTGACTGCAACACTCTGACCCCTGACTTCCTCACGCTGGCACACTGACCCCTGGTCCCTGACCCTGAGACTATGACACTGACTGTAATACTCTGACCCTGACTCCTCAAGCTGAGACTCTGACCCCTGGTCCTTGACCCTGAGACTGTGACCCTGACTGTAACACTCAGACCACTGACTCCCTCACGGTAAGACTCAGTCACCCACTCCCTGACCCTGAGACTGTGACACAAACTGTAACACTCTGACCCCTGACTCCCTCAATCTGAGACACTGACCCCTGGTCCCTGACCCTGAGACTGTGACCCTCAGTGTAACACTCTGACACTGACTCTCACGCTGAGACACCCCCACCCCCTGACCCTGAGACTGTGACCCTGACTGCAACCCTCTGACCCAGACTCTGACCTCTGTTCCCTGACTCTGAGACTGTGACCCTGACTGTAACACTCTGACCCCTGACTCCCTCACGCTGAGACTCTGACCCCTGGTCCCTGACCCTGAGACTGTGACCCTGACTGTAACACTCTGACCCCTGACTCCCTCAAGATGAGATTCTGAACCCTGGTCCTTGACCATGAGACTGTGACCTTGACTGTAACACTCTTACCCCACTCCCTCACGCTGAGACTCTGACCCGTGGTCGTTGATCCTGAGACTGTGACCCTGACTGTAACACTCTGACCCCTGACTCCCTCACGCTGAGACTCTCACCCCTGGTCCCTGACCCTGAGACTGTGACTCTGACTGAACACACCCCACCCCCACAACTAACACTCTGACCCCTGACTCCCTCAAGCTGAACTCTGACCCCTGGTCACACACAAACAACCCACCCCCACCAAACCCACAACAAACCCCACCCCCACAACACCCTTGACCCTGAGACTGTACCCTGACTGTAACACTCTGACCCCTGACTCCTTCACGCTGAGAATCTGACCCCTGGTCCCTGACCCTGAGACTGTGACCCTGACTGTAACACTCTGACCCCTGACTCCATCACGATGAGACTCTGACCCCCTGACCCTGAGACTTTGACCCTGACTGTAACACTCTGACCCTGACCCTCACTGAGACTCTGACCCTGACCTGAGACTTGACCTGACTGTAACACTCGACCCTGACTTCCTCACGCTGAGACTCTGACCCCTGGTCCCTGACCCTGAGACTGTGACACTGACTGTAACACTCGACCCTGACTCCCTCAGCTGAGACTCTGACCCCTGGTTCCTGACCCTGAGACTGTGACCCTGACGGTAACACTCTGACCCCGGACTCCCTCACGCTGAGACTCTGACGCCTGGTCCCTGACGCTGAGACTGTTACCCTGACTGTAACACTCTGACCCCTGACTCCCTTAAGCTGAGACTCTGACCCCTGGTCACTGACACTGAAACAGTGACCCTCACCCCTGGACCCTGACACTGAGACTGACCCTGACTGTAACATGCTGACCGCTGACTCCCTCACGCTGAAACTCTGACCCTTGACACTGAGACTGTGACCCTGACTGTAACACTCTGACCCCTGACTCCCTCACGCTGAGACTCTGACCCCTGGTCCCTGACCCTGAGACTGTGAACCTAACTGTAACACTCTGACCTCTGACTCCCTCAAGATGAGATTCTGAACCCTGGTCCTTGACCATGAGACTGTGACCTTGACTATAACGCTCTTACCCTCACTCGCTCACGCTGAGCCTCTGAACCGTGGTCGTTGATCCTGAGACTGTGACCCTGACTGTAACACTCTGACCCCTGACTCGCTCACGCTGAGACTCTCACCCCTGGTCCCTGACCCTGAGACTATGACCCTGACTGCAACACTCGGACCCCTGACTTCCTCACGCTGGCACACTGACCCCTGGTCCCTGACCCTGAGACTATGACACTGACTGTAATACTCTGACCCTGACTCCCTCAAGCTAGACTCTGACCCCTGGTCCTTGACCCTGAGACTGTGACCCTGACTGTAACACTCAGACCACAGACTCCCTCACGGTAAGACTCAGTCGCCCACCCTGACCCTGAGACTGTGACACAAACTGTAACACTCTGACCCCGGACTCCTTCACTCTGAGACATAGACCCCTGGTCCCTGACCCTGAGACTGTGACCCTCAGTGTAACACTCTGAACACTGACTCCCTCACGCTGAGACTCTCAACACTGGTCCCTGACCTGAGACTGTGACCCTGACTGCAACCCTCTGACCCTAAGACTCTGACCTCTGTTCCCTGACTCTGAGACTGTGACCCTGACTGTAACACTCTGACTCCTGACTCCCTCACGCTGAGACTCTGACCCCTGGTCCCTGACCCTGAGACTGTGACCCTGACTGTAACACTCTGACCTCTGACTCCATCAAGATGAGATTCTGAACCCTGGTCCTTGACCATGAGACTGTGACCTTGACTGTAACGCTCTTACCCTCACTCGCTCACGCTGAGCCTCTGACCCGTGGTCGTTGATGCTGAGACTGTGACCCTGACTGTAACACTCTGACCCCTGACTCGCTCACGCTGAGACTCTCACACCTGGTCCCTGACCCTGAGACTATGACTCTGACTGCAACACTCGGACCCCTGACTCCCTCATGCTGAGACTCTGACCCCTGGTCCCTGACCCTGAGACTGTGACCCTGACTGAAACATGCTGACCCCTGACTCCCTCACGCTGAGACTCTGACCCTTGACCATGAGACTGTGACCCTGCCTGCAACACTCTGACCCCTGACTTCCTCACGCTGAGACTCTGACCCCTGGTCCCTGACCCTGAGACTATGACTCTGACTGCAACACTCGGACCCCTGACTCCCTCATGCTGAGACACTGACCACTGGTTCCTGACCCTGAGACTGTGACCCTGACGGTAACACTCTGACCCCGGACTCCCTCACGCTGAGACTCTGACGCCTGGTCCCGGACGCTGAGACTGTTACCCTGACTGTAACACTCTGACCCCTGACTCCCTTAAGCTGAGACTCTGACCCCTGGTCACTGACACTGAAACAGTGACTCTCACCCCTGGACCCTGACACTGAGATTGTGACCCTGACTGTAACAAGGTGACCCCAGACTCCCTCACGATGTCATTCTGATCCTTGACACTGAGACATGACCCTGACTGTAACACACTGACCGCTGACTCCCTCACGCTGAGACTCTGACCCTTGACACTGAGACTGTGACCCTGACTGTAACACTCTGACCCCTGACTCCTTCACGCTGAGAATCTGACCCATGGTCCCTGACCCTGAGACTGTGACCCTGACTGTCACAATTTGACCCCTGACTCCATCACGATGAGATTCTGACCCCTGACACTGAAACTTTGACCCTGGCTGTAAGACTCTGACCCCTGACTCCCTCACGCCGAGACTCTGACCCCTGACCCTGAGACTGTGACGCTGACTGCAACACTCTGACCCCTGACTTCCTCACGCTGAGACTCTCACCCCTGGTCCCTGACCCTGAGACTATGACACTGACTGTAATACTCTGACCCTGACTCCCTCAAGCTGAGACTCTGACCCCTGGTCCTTGACCCTGAGACTGTGACCCTGACTGTAACACTCAGACCACTGACTCCCTCACGGTAAGACTCAGTCGCCCACTCCCTGACCCTGAGACTGTGACACAAATTGTAACACTCTGACCCCGGACTCCCTCACTCTGAGACACTGACCTCTGGACCCTGGCCCTGAGACTGTGACTAAGACTGTAACACTCTGGCCCCTGACTCCCTCACGCTGAGACTTTGACCCCTGGTCATTGACCCTGAGACTGTGACACTGACTGTAACACTCTGACTCTTGACTCCCTCATGCTGAGACTCTGACCGCTGGTCCCTGACCCTGTGACTGTGACCCAGACAGTAACACTCTGACCCCTGACTCCCTCACGCTGAGACTCTGACCCCTGGTCCCCGGCCCTGAGACTGTGACCCTGACTATAACACACTGACCCCTGACTCCCCCACGCTGAGACTCTGACCCCTGGTTCTTGATCCTGAGACTGTGGCCCTGACTGTAACACTCTGACCCTGAGACTCTGACCCCTGGTCCCTGACCCTGAGACTATGATCATGACTGTGACCCCTGCTCCCTGACCTTGAGACTATGACCCTGAACCGTGTCTCCCTCACGCTGAGAGTCTGACGCCCGGTCCCTCACGTTGACACTGTGACCCTGACTGTAACGGACTGACGCTCACTCACTCACGCTGAGCTTCTGACCCGTGGTCCTTGACCCTGAGACGGTGACCCTGACTGTAACACGCTGACCCCTAACTCCCTCACGCTGAGACTTTGACGCCTGGTCACTGAACCTGAGATTATGACACTGACTGTTACACTCTGACCCCTGACTCCCTCACGCTGAGACTCTGACCCCTGCACCCTGACCCTGAGACTGCAACCCTGACCCTGGTCCCTGACACTGAGACTGTGACCCTGACTGTAACAAGCTGACCCCTGACTCCCTCACGATGACACTCTGATCTTTGACCCTGAGACATGACCCCTGACTGTAACACGCTGACCGCTGACTCCCTCACGCTGAGACTCTGCCCCTTGACCCTGAGACTGTGACCCTGACTGTAACACTCTGACCCCTGACTCCTTCACGCTGAGAATCTGACCCCTGGTCCCTGACCCTGAGACTGTGATCCTGACTGTCACAACCTGACCCCTGACTCCATCACGATGAGATTCTGACCCCTGACCCTGAGACTTTGAACCTGGCTGTAACACTCTGACCCCTGACACCCTCATGCTGAGACTCTGAACCCTGATCCTGAGACTGTGACGCTGACTGTAACACTCTGACCCCTGACTTCCTCACGCTGAGACTCTCACCCCTGGTCCCTGACCCTGAGACTATGACACTGACTGTAATACTCTGACCCTGACTCGCTCAAGCTGAGACTCTGACCCCTGGTCCTTGACCCTGAGACTGTGACCCTGACTGTAACACTCAGACCACAGACTCCCTCACGGTAAGACTCAGTCACCCACTCCCTGACCCTGAGACTGTGACACAAACTGTAACACTCTGACCCCGGACTCCTTCACTCTGAGACACTGACCCCTGGTCCCTGACCCTGAGACTGTGACCCTCAGTGTAACACTCTGAACACTGACTCCCTCACGCTGAGACTCTGACCCCTGGTCCCTGACACTGAGACTATGACTCTGACTGTAACACTCTGACCCCTGACTCCCTCAATCTGAGACACTGACCCCTGGTCCCTGACCCTGAGACTGTGACCCTCAGTGTAACACTCTGACCACTGACTCCCTCACGCTGAGACTCTCAACACTGGTCCCTGACCCTGAGACTGTGACCCTGACTGCAACCCTCTGACCCTATGACTCTGACCTCTGTTCCCTGACTCTGAGACTGTGACCCTGACTGTAACACTCTGACTCCTGACTCCCTCACGCTGAGACTCTGACCCCTGGTCCCTGACCCTGAGACTGTGACCCTGACTGTAACACTCTGACCTCTGACTCCCTCAAGATGAGATTCTGAACCCTGGTCCTTGACCATGAGACTGTGACCTTGACTGTAACGCTCTTACCCTCACTCGCTCACGCTGAGCCTCTGACCCGTGGTCGTTGATCCTGAGACTGTGACCCTGACTGTAACACTCTGACCCCTGAATCGCTCACGCTGAGACTCTGACCCCTGGTCCCTGACCCTGAGACTATGACTCTGGCTGCAACACTCGGACCCCTGACTCCCTCATGCTGAGACTCTGACCCCTGGTCCCTGACTCTGAGACTGTGACCCTGACTGAAACATGCTGACCCCTGACTCCCTCATGCTGAGACTCTGACCTTTGACCCTGAGACTGTGACCCAGACGGTAACACTCTGACCTCTGAATCCCTCACACTGAGACTCTGACCCCTGGTCCCTGATCTTTAAACTGTGACCCTGAATGTAACACTCTGAACCCTGACTCCCTCACAATGAGAGTCTGACCCCTGTTCTTTGACCCTGAGACTGTGACCCAGACTGTAACACTCTGGCCCCTGACTCCCTCACGATGAGACTCGGTCCCCTGGTGCCTTACCATGAGACTGTGACCCTGTGTGTAACACGCTGACCCCTGACTCCCTCACGCTGAGACTCTGACCCTTGACCCTGAGACTGTGTCGCTGACTGTAACACTCTGACCCCTGACTCCCTCACGCTGAGACTCTGACCCCTGGTCTCTGACCCTGAGACTGTGACCATGTCTGTTACACTCTGACCCCTGACTCCCTCACGCTGAAAATCTGAAGCCTGGTCGCTGACCCTGAGACTGTGGTCCTGACTGTAACACTCTGACCCTGAGACTCTGACCCCTGGTCCCTGACCCTGAGACAATGACCCTGACTGTGACCCCTTCACCCTGACTCTGAGACTATGACCCTGAACCGTGTCTCCCTCACGCTGAGAGTCTGATGCCCGGTCCCTCACGCTGAAACTGTGACCCTGACTGTAACGGTCTGACGCTCACTCGCTCACGCTGAGCTTCTAACCCATGGTCCTTGACTCTGAGACGGTGACCCTGACTGTAACATGCTGACCCCTGACTCCCTCACGCTTAGACTTTGACGCCTGGTCACTGACCCTGAGGTTATGACACTGACTGTTACACTCTGACCCCTGACTCCCTCACGCTGAGACTCTGACCCCCGATCCCTGACCCTGAGACTGTGACCCAGACTGTAACACTCTGACCCATGACTCCCTCATGCTGAGACTCTGGACACTGGACCCTGACCCTGAGACTCTAACGCTGAATGTAACACACTGCCATCTGATTTCCTGACCTTCAGACTGTGATCCTGACTGTAACACGCTGACCCCTGACTCCCTCATGCTGAGAGTCTGATCCCTGGTCCCTGACACTGAGACTGTGATCCTGACCCCAGGTCCCTGACACTGAGACTGTGACCCTGAATGTAACAGCTGACCCCTGACTCCCTCATGATGACACTCTGTTCCTTGATACTGAGACATGACCCTGACTGTAACATGCTGACTGCTGACTCCCTCACGCTGAGACTCTGACCCTTGACCCTGAGACTGTGACCCAGCCAGTAACACTCTGACCTGCGTCTCCATCACGCTGAAAATCTGACCCCTGGTCCCGGAACCTGAGACTGTGAGCCTGACTGTAACACTCTGACCCCTGACTCCATCACGCTGTGACTCTGACCCCTGGTCCTTGATCCTGAGACTGTGACCCTGACTGTAACACTATGACCCCTGACTCCCTCACGCTGAGAGTCTGACCACTGGTCCCTGACTCTGAGGCTTTGACCCTGACTGTAACACTCTGAACGATGACTACCTCACTCTGAGACTCTGACCCCTGGTCCCTGACCCTGAGACTGTGACCCTCACTGTAACATTCTGCCCACTGACTCCCTCACGCTGAGACTCTGACCCCTGGTCCTGGACCCTGAGACTGTGACCCTGACTGTAACACTCTGACCACTGACTCCCTTACATGCAGAGTCTGACTCCTGGTCCCTGACCCTAAGACTGTGACCCTGACGGTAACACACTGACCCCTGACTCACTCACACTGAGAGTCTGACCCCTGTTCCCTGACCCTGAGACTGTGACCCTGACTGAAACATTCTGACCCCTGACTCCCTCACTCTGAGACCTGACCCCTGGTCCCTGACCCTGAGACTGTGACCCTGACTGTAACACTCTGAACCCTGACTCCCTCACAATGAGAGTCTGACCCCTGTCCTGATCCTTACACTGTGACCCTGACAGTAACACCTGACCATGGCTCCCCACGCTGAGACAATGACTCCTGGCTCGACCCTGAGTATGACCCTGACTGTAACACTCTGACCTCTGACTCCTTGACACTGAGAGTCTGACCCCTGGTCCCTGATCTTTAGACTGTGACCCTGACTGTAACACTCTCACCCCTGACTCCCTCACAATGAGACTCTGACCCCTGGGCTTTGACCCTGAGACTGTGACCCTGACTGTAACACTCTGACCCCTGACTCCCTCACAATTAGACTCTGACCCCTGGGCCATGACCCTGAGACTGTGACCCAGCCAGTAACACTCTGACCCCTGACTCTCTCACGATGAGACTCGGACCCCTGGTCCCTTACCCAGAGACTGTGAGCCTGACTGTAACACTCTGACCCCTGACTCCATCACGCTGTGACTCTGACCCCTGGTCCTTGACCCTGAGACTGTGACCCTGACTGTAACACTCTGACCCCTGACTCCCTCACGCTGAGAGTCTGACCACTGGTCCCTGACTCTGAGGCTGTGACCCTGACTGTAACACTCTGAACGATGACTACCTCACTCTGAGACTCTGACCCCTGGTCCCTGACCCTGAGACTCTGACCCTCACTGTAACATTCTGCCCACTGACTCCCTCACGCTGAGACTCTGACCCCTGGTCCTGGACCCTGAGACTGTGACCCTGACTGTAACGCTCTGACCACTGACTCCCTTACATGCAGAGTCTGACTCCTGGTCCCTGACCCTAAGACTGTGACCCTGACGGTAACACACTGACCCCTGACTCACTCACACTGAGAGTCTGACCCCTGATTCCCTGACCCTGAGACTGTGACCCTGACTGAAACATTCTGACCCCTGACTCCCTCACTCTGAGACTCTGACCCCTGGTCCCTGACCCTGAGACTGTGACCCTGACTGTAACACTCTGAACCCTGACTCCCTCACAATGAGAGTCTGACCCCTGGTCCCTGATCCTTACACTGTGACCCTGACAGTAACACCCTGACCACTGGCTCCCTCACGCTGAGACAATGACTCCTGGCCTCTGACCCTGAGGTAACGACCCTGACTGTAACACTCTGACCTCTGACTCCTTGACACTGAGAGTCTGACCCCTGGTCCCTGATCTTTAGACTGTGACCCTGACTGTAACACTCTCAGCCCTGACTCCCTCACAATGAGACTCTGACCCCTGGGCCTTGACCCTGAGACTGTGACCCTGACTGTAACACTCTGACCCCTGACTCCCTCACAATTAGACTCTGACCCCTGGGCCATGACCCTGAGACTGTGACCCTGACTGTAACACTCTGACCCCTGACTCTCTCACGATGAGACTCGGACCCCTGGTCCCTTACCCAGAGACTGTGAGGTGACCCTGACTGTAACACTCTGACCCCTGACTCCATCATGCTAGGACTCTGAACACTGGTCCCTGACTCTGAGACTGTGACCCTGACTGTAAGACTCTGACCCTTAGACTCTGACCCCTGGTCCCTGACCCAGAGGGTATGACCCCGACTGTGACCCCTGCTCCCTGACCCTGAGACTATGACCCTGAACCGTGTCTCCCTCACGCTGAGAGTCTGACCCCCAGTCACTCACCCTGACACTGTGACCATGACTGTAACACTCTGACCACTGACTCAGTCACGTTGAGGCTCTGACCCCTGCTCCTTGACCTTGAGACTGTGACTCTGAATGTAACACTCTGACCCCTGACTCCCTCACGTTGAGACTGTGACACCTGGTCTCTGACCCTGAGACTGTGACCATGACTGTCACACTCTGACCTTGGTCTCCAGCACGCTGAAAATCTGAACCCTGGTTGCTGTCCATGAGCTGTGACCCTGACTGTAACATTCTGACCCTGAGACTCTGACCCCTGGTCCCTGACCTTGAGACTATGACACTGACTGTAACACTCTGACCCCTGACTCCCTCATGCAGAGACTCTGACCCCTGGTCCCTGACCTTGAGACTATGACCCTGACTGTGACTCCTGCTCCCTGACCTTGAGACTATGACCCCGAACCGTGTCTCCCTCACGCGGAGAGTCTGACGCCCGGTCCCTCACGCTGACACTGTGACCCTGACTGTAATGGTCTGACGCTCACTCGCTCAGGCTGAGCTTCTGACCCGTGGCCCTTGACCCTGAGACGATGATCCTGACTGTAACACGCTGACCCATGACTCCCTCACACTGACACTCTGACCCCTGGACCCTGACCCTGAGACTGTAATCCTGACTGTAATACACTGACATCTGATTCCCTGACCCTGAGACTGTGACTCTGACTGTAACACTCTGAACCCTGACTCTCTGACGCTGAGAACCTGCCCCCTGCTCCCTGACCCTGAGACAATGA
Organism: Sphyrna mokarran; assembly: GCA_024679065.1. Lineage (NCBI taxonomy): Eukaryota > Metazoa > Chordata > Chondrichthyes > Carcharhiniformes > Carcharhinidae > Sphyrna > Sphyrna mokarran. Next base: position 52,566 of record JAGIQG010000147.1, on the reverse strand, counting down.
CCCAGACTGTAACACTCTGACCCCTGACTCCCACACGCTGAGATTCTGACCCCTGGTCCCTGACACTGAGACTATGACCCTGACCGCTACACTCCGACCCCTGACTCCCTCACGCTGAGACTCTGACCACTGGTCCCTGACCCTGAGACTGTGACCCTGACTGTAACAATCAGACCCCTGACTCCCTCACGCTGAGACTCTGATGCCTGGTCCCTGACACTGAGACTGTGACACTGACTGTAACACTCTGACCCCCGACTCCCTCACGCTGAGAGTCTGACCCCCGGTCCCTGACACTGAGACTGTAACTCTGACTGTAACAAGCTGACCCCTGACTTCCTCACGATGACACTCTGACCCTTGACCCTTAGACATGACACTGACTGTAACACTCTGACCCCTGACTCCCTCAAGCTGAGACTCCGACCGCTGGTCACTGACACTGAAACGGTGACCCTGACCCCTGGTCCCTGACCCTGAGACTGTGACTCTGACTGTCACAACCTGACCCCTGACTCCATCACGATGAGATTCTGACCCCTGACACCGAGACTTTGACCCTGGCTGTAACACTCTGACCCGTGACTCCCTCATGCCGAGACTCGACCCCTGATCCTGAGACAGGGACGCTGACTGTAACGCTCTGACCCCTGATTTCCTCACACTGAGACTCTGACCCCTGTTCCGGTCCCTGAGACTAGGACACTGACGGTAACACTCTGACCCTGACTCCCTCCAGCTGAGACTCTGACCCCTGGTCCATGACCTTGAGACTGTGACCCTGACTGTAACATTCTGACCCCTGACTCCCTCAAGCTGAGACTCTGACCCCTGGTCCTTGACCCTGAGACTGTGACCCTGACTGTAACACGCTGACCCCCGACTCCCTCACGCTGAGACTCTGACCCTTGACCCTGAGACTGTGACCCTGACTGTAACACTCTGACCCCTGACTCCTTCACGCTGAGAATCTGACCCCTGGTCCCTGACCCTGAGACTGTGACCCTGACTGTAACACGCTGACCCCCGACTCCCTCACGCTGAGACTCTGACCCCTGACCCTGAGACTTGGACCGTGGCTGTAACACTCTGACCCCTGACTCCCTCATGCTGAGACTCTGACCCCTGATCCTGGGACTATGACACTGACTGTAATACTCTGACCCTGCCTCCTTCAAGCTGAGACTCTGACCACTGGTCCTTGACCCTGAGACTGTGACCCTGACTGTAACACTCAGACCACTGACTCCCTCACGGTAAGACTCAGTCACCCACTCCCTGACCCTGAGACTGTGACACAAACTGTAACACTCTGACCCCGGACTCCCTCACTCTGAGACACTGACCCCTGGTCCCTGACCTTGAGACTGTGACCCTCAGTGTAACTTTCTGACTCCTGACTCCCTCAGGCTGAGACTCTGACCCCTGGTTCCTGACCCTGCGGCAGTGACCTTGACTGTAACACTCTGACCCCTGACGACCTCACGCTGAGACTCTCACACCTGGTCCCTGCCCCTGAGACTGTGACCCTGACTGTAACACTCTGAACCCTGACTCCCTCACAATGAGATACTGACCCCTGGTCCTTGACCCTGAGACTGTGACACTGACTGTAACACTCTGACCCCTGACTCCCTCACGTGACACTCTGACCCTTGACCTTGAGATGGTGACCCTGACTGTAACACTCTACCCCTGACTCCATCATGCTGAGACTCTGAACACCGGTCCCTTACTCTGAGACTGTGACCCTGACTGTCAGACTCTGACCCTTACACTCTGACCCCTGATCCCTGACCCAGAGCGTATGACCCTGACTGTGACCCCTGCTCCCTGACCCTGAGACTAGGACCCTGAAACGTGTCTCCCTCATGCTGAGAGTCTGACCCCCAGTCACTCACCCTGACACTGTGACCATGACTGTAACACTCTGACACCTGAATCCCTCACGCTGACACTCTGACCCCTGGTCCTTGACCCTGAGACAGTGACCCTAACTGTAACACTCTGACCCCTGATTCCCTCACGATGAGACTCTGACCCCTGGTCCTTGACCCTGAGACTATGACCCTGACTGTAACGTGCTGACCCCTGACTCCCTCACGCTGAGACTCTGACCCCTGGTCCCCAACCCTGAGACTGTGACCCTGACTGTAACACACAGACCCCCGACTCCCTCACGCTGGGACTCTGACCCCTGGACCCTGACCCTGATACTGTGACCCAGGCGGTAACTCTCTGACCCCCAACACCCTCACGCTGAGACTCTGAACCCTGGTCCCGGACACTGAGACGGGGACACTGACTGTAACACTATCACCCCTGACTCCCTCACGATGATTATCTTGACCCTTGATCCTGAGACTGTGACCCTGACTGTAACCCTCTGAAGCCTGACTCCCTCATGCTGAGACTCTGACCCCTGGTCCCTGACCCTGAGACTATGACCCTGACTGTAACACTCTCACCCCTGACTCCCTCACGCTGAGACTCTCACCCCTGGTCCCTGCCCCGGAAACTATGACTCTGACTGCAACACTCTGACACCTGACTCACTCACGCTGAGACTCTGACCTCTGGACCCTGACCCTGAGACTGTGACCCTGACTGTAACACTCTGACTACTGACTCAATCACGCTGAGACTCTAACCCCTGGATCCTGACCCTGCGACAGTGACCCTGACTGTAACACTCTGACCCCTAACGACCTCACTCTGAATCTGACCCCTGGTCCCTGATCCTGAGACTGTGACCCTGACTGTAACACTCTGAACCCTGACTCCCTCACAATGAGAGTCTGACCCCTGGTCCCTGATCCTTACACTGTGACCCTGAATGTAACACTCTGACCACTGGCTCCTTCACGCTGAGACGATGACTCCTGGTCCCTGACCCTGAGATAATGACGCTGAGTGTAACACTCTGACCTCTGACTCCGTAACACTGAGAGTCTGACCCCTGGTCAGAGGATTCAGGGGATTAAATTTATGAGCCGCAGCATCATGTTGCAACTGTACAAAACTCTAGTGCGGCCGCACTTGGAGTATTGTGTGCAGTTCTGGTCCGCACATTATAAGAAAGATGTGGAGACATTGGAGAGGGTACAGAGGAGGTTTACCAGGATGTTGCCTGGTATGGAGGGCAGGTCTTATGAGGAGAGGCTTAGGGATTTGAGGTTGTTTCGTTAGAAAGGAGGCGGCTAAGAGGAGACCTTATCGAAACATATAAGATGATTAGAGGTTTAGATAGGGTGGACAGTGATAGCCTTTTTCCTAGGATGGAGAAAGCTAGCACGAGGGGACACAGCTTTAAAATTAAGGGGTGATAGTTATAGGACGGATATCAGAGGTAGGTTCTTTACCCAAAGGGTGGTTCGGGAGTGGAATGCCCTGCCTGCAGCTGTTGTAGATGCGCCAAGTTTGGTGGCGTTTAAGAGGTTAGTTGATAAGTATATGGAAGAGAAGGAATGGTTTAGTTTGGAGGGGCATTGCTTTTTATTTTGGTCGGCACAACATCGAAGGCCGAAGGGCCTGTTCTGTGCTGTAATGTTCTATGTTCTATGTTCTATGGTCCTTGACCCTGAGACTTTGACACTGACTGTAACACTCTGACCCCTGACTCTCTCACGATGCGACTCGGACACCTTGTCCCTTACCCAGAGACTGTGAGCCTGACTGTAACAGGCTGACCCCTGACTCCTTCACGTGACAGTCTGACCCTTGACCTTGAGACGGTGACCCTGACTGTAACGCTCTGACCCCTGACTCCATCATGCTAGGACTCTGAACACTGGTCCCTGACTCTGAGACTGTGACCCTGACTGTAAGACTCTGACCCTTAGACTCTGACCCCTGGTCCCTGATCTTTAAACTGTGACCCTGAATGTAACACTCTGAACCCTGACTCCCTCACAATGAGAGTCTGACCCCTGGTCTTTGACCCTGAGACTGTGACCCAGACTGTAACACTCTGGCCCCTGACTCCCTCACGATGAGACTCGGTCCCCTGGTGCCTTACCGTGAGACTGTGACCCTGTGTGTAACACGCTGACCCCTGACTCCCTCACGCTGAGACTCTGACCCTTTACCCTGAGACTGTGTCGCTGACTGTAACACTCTGACCCCTGACTCCCTCACGCTGAGACTCTGACCCCTGGTCTCTGACCCTGAGACTGTGACCATGTCTGTTACACTCTGACCCCTGACTCCCTCACGCTGAAAATCTGAACCCTGGTCGCTGACCCTGAGACTGTGGCCCTGACTGTAACACTCTGACCCTGAGACTCTGACCCCTGGTCCCTGACCCTGAGACAATGACCCTGACTGTGACCCCTTCACCCTGACCCTGAGACTATGACCCTGAACCGTATCTCCCTCACGCTGACAGTCTGACGCCCGGTCCCTCACGCTGAAACTGTGACCCTGACTGTAACGGTCTGACGCTCACTCGCTCACGCTGAGCTTCTAACCCATGGTCCTTGACTCTGAGACGGTGACCCTGACTGTAACATGCTGACCCCTGACTCCCTCACGCTTAGACTTTGACACCTGGTCACTGACCCTGAGGTTATGACACTGACTGTTACACTCTGACCCCTGACTCCCTCACGCTGAGACTCTGACCCCCGATCCCTGACCCTGAGACTGTGACCCAGACTGTAACACTCTGAATCATGACTCCCTCATGCTGAGACTCTGGCCACTGGACCCTGACCCTGAGACTCTAACGCTGACTGTAACACACTGCCATCTGATTTCCTGACCTTGAGACTGTGATCCTGACTGTAACACGCTGACCCCTGACTCCCTCATGCTGAGAGTCTGATCCCTGGTCCCTGACACTGAGACTGTGACCCTGACCCCAGGTCCCTGACACTGAGACTGTGACCCTGAATGTAACAGCTGACCCCTGACTCCCTCATGATGACACTCTGATCCTTGATACTGAGACATGACCCTGACTGTAACATGCTGACTGCTGACTCCCTCACACTGAGACTCTGACCCTTGACCCTGAGACTGTGACCCAGCCAGTAACACTCTGACCTGCGTCTCCATCACGCTGAAAATCTGACCCCTGGTCCCGGAACCTGAGACTGTGACCCTGACTGTAACACTCTGACCCCTGACTCCATCACGCTGTGACTCTGACCCCTGGTCCTTGACCCTGAGACTGTGACCCTGACTGTAACACTATGACCCCTGACTCCCTCACGCTGAGAGTCTGACCACTGGTCCCTGACTCTGAGGCTATGACCCTGACTGTAACACTCTGAACGATGACTACCTCACTCTGAGACTCTGACCCCTGGTCCCTGACCCTGAGACTCTGACCCTCACTGTAACATTCTGCCCACTGACTCCCTCACGCTGAGACTCTGACCCCTGGTCCTGGACCCTGAGACTGTGACCCTGACTGTAACGCTCTGACCACTGACTCCCTTACATGCAGAGTCTGACTCCTGGTCCCTGACCCTAAGACTGTGACCCTGACGGTAACACACTGACCCCTGACTCACTCACACTGAGAGTCTGACCCCTGATTCCCTGACCCTGAGACTGTGACCCTGACTGAAACATTCTGACCCCTGACTCCCTCACTCTGAGACTCTGACCCCTGGTCCCTGACCCTGAGACTGTGACCCTGACTGTAACACTCTGAACCCTGACTCCCTCACAATGAGAGTCTGACCCCTGGTCCCTGATCCTTACACTGTGACCCTGACAGTAACACTCTGACCACTGGCTCCCTCACGCTGAGACAATGACTCCTGGTCTCTGACCCTGAGGTAATGACCCTGACTGTAACACTCTGACCTCTGACTCCTTGACACTGAGAGTCTGACCCCTGGTCCCTGATCTTTAGACTGTGACCCTGACTGTAACACTCTCAGCCCTGACTCCCTCACAATGAGACTCTGACCCCTGGGCCTTGACCCTGAGACTGTGACCCTGACTGTAACACTCTGACCCCTGACTCCCTCACAATTAGACTCTGACCCTGGGCCATGACCCTGAGACTGTGACCCAGCCAGTAACACTCTGACCCCTGACTCTCTCACGATGAGACTCGGACCCCTGGTCCCTTACCCAGAGACTGTGAGCCTGACTGTAACACTCTGACCCCTGACTCCATCACGCTGTGACTCTGACCCCTGGTCCTTGACCCTGAGACTGTGACCCTGACTGTAACACTATGACCCCTGACTCCCTCACGCTGAGAGTCTGACCACTGGTCCCTGACTCTGAGGCTATGACCCTGACTGTAACACTCTGAACGATGACTACCTCACTCTGAGACTCTGACCCCTGGTCCCTGACCCTGAGACTCTGACCCTCACTGTAACATTCTGCCCACTGACTCCCTCACGCTGAGACTCTGACCCCTGGTCCTGGACCCTGAGACTGTGACCCTGACTGTAACGCTCTGACCACTGACTCCCTTACATGCAGAGTCTGACTCCTGGTCCCTGACCCTAAGACTGTGACCCTGACGGTAACACACTGACCCCTGACTCACTCACACTGAGAGTCTGACCCCTGATTCCCTGACCCTGAGACTGTGACCCTGACTGAAACATTCTGACCCCTGACTCCCTCACTCTGAGACTCTGACCCCTGGTCCCTGACCCTGAGACTGTGACCCTGACTGTAACACTCTGAACCCTGACTCCCTCACAATGAGAGTCTGACCCCTGGTCCCTGATCCTTACACTGTGACCCTGACAGTAACACCCTGACCACTGGCTCCCTCACGCTGAGACAATGACTCCTGGCCTCTGACCCTGAGGTAACGACCCTGACTGTAACACTCTGACCTCTGACTCCTTGACACTGAGAGTCTGACCCCTGGTCCCTGATCTTTAGACTGTGACCCTGACTGTAACACTCGCAGCCCTGACTCCCTCACAATGAGACTCTGACCCCTGGGCCTTGACCCTGAGACTGTGACCCTGACTGTAACACTCTGACCCCTGACTCCCTCACAATTAGACTCTGACCCCTGGGCCATGACCCTGAGACTGTGACCCTGACTGTAACACTCTGACCCCTGACTCTCTCACGATGAGACTCGGACCCCTGGTCCCTTACCCAGAGACTGTGAGCCTGACTGTAACACGCTGACCCCTGACTCCCTCACGTGACAGTCTGACCCTTGACCTTGAGACGGTGACCCTGACTGTAACACTCTGACCCCTGACTCCATCATGTTAGGACTCTGAACACTGGTCCCTGACTCTGAGACTGTGACCCTGACTGTAAGACTCTGATCCTTAGACTCTGACCCCTGGTCCCTGACCCAGAGGGTATGACCCCGACTGTGACCCCTGCTCCCTGACCCTGAGACTATGACCCTGAACCGTGTCTCCCTCACGCTGAGAGTCTGACCCCCAGTCACTCACCCTGACACTGTGACCATGACTGTAACACTCTGACCACTGACTCAGTCACGTTGAGGCTCTGACCCCTGCTCCTTGACCTTGAGACTGTGACTCTGAATGTAACACTCTGACCCCTGACTCCCTCACGCTGAGACTGTGACACCTGGTCTCTGACCCTGAGACTGTGACCATGACTGTCACACTCTGACCTTGGTCTCCAGCACGCTGAAAATCTGAACCCTGGTTGCTGACCATGAGCTGTGACCCTGACTGTAACATTCTGACCCTGAGACTCTGACCCCTGGTCCCTGACCTTGAGACTATGACACTGACTGTAACACTCTGACCCCTGACTCCCTCATGCAGAGACTCTGACCCCTGGTCCCTGACCTTGAGACTATGACCCTGACTGTGACTCCTGCTCCCTGACCTTGAGACTATGACCCCGAACCGTGTCTCCCTCACGCGGAGAGTCTGACGCCCGGTCCCTCACGCTGACACTGTGACCCTGACTGTAATGGTCTGACGCTCACTCGCTCAGGCTGAGCTTCTGACCCGTGGCCCTTGACCCTGAGACGGTGACCCTGACTGTAACACGCTGACCCATGACTCCCTCACACTGACACTCTGACCCCTGGACCCTGACCCTGAGACTGTAATCCTGACTGTAATACACTGACACCTGATTCCCTGACCCTGAGACTGTGACTCTGACTGTAACACTCTGAACCCTGACTCTCTGACGCTGAGAACCTGCCCCCTGCTCCCTGACCCTGAGACAATGACCCAGACTGTAACACTCTGACCCCTGACTCCCACACGCTGAGACTCTGACCCCTGGTCCCTGACACTGAGACTATGACCCTGACCGCTACACTCCGACCCCTGACTCCCTCACGCTGAGACTCTGACCACTGGTCCCTGACCCTGAGACTGTGACCCTGACTGTAACAATCAGACCCCTGACTCCCTCACGCTGAGACTCTGATGCCTGGTCCCTGACACTGAGACTGTGACACTGACTGTAACACTCTGACCCCCGACTCCCTCACGCTGAGAGTCTGACCCCCGGTCCCTGACACTGAGACTGTAACTCTGACTGTAACAAGCTGACCCCTGACTTCCTCACGATGACACTCTGACCCTTGACCCTTAGACATGACACTGACTGTAACACTCTGACCCCTGACTCCCTCAAGCTGAGACTCCGACCGCTGGTCACTGACACTGAAACGGTGACCCTGACCCCTGGTCCCTGACCCTGAGACTGTGACTCTGACTGTCACAACCTGACCCCTGACTCCATCACGATGAGATTCTGACCCCTGACACTGAGACTTTGACCCTGGCTGTAACACTCTGACCCGTGACTCCCTCATGCCGAGACTCTGACCCCTGATCCTGAGACAGGGACGCTGACTGTAACACTCTGACCCCTGATTTCCTCACGCTGAGACTCGGACCCCTGTTCTGGTCCATGAGACTAGGACACTGACGGTAACACTCTGACCCTGACTCCCTCCAGCTGAGACTCTGACCCCTGGTCCATGACCTTGAGACTGTGACCCTGACTGTAACATTCTGACCCCTGACTCCCTCAAGCTGAGACTCTGACCCCTGGTCCTTGACCCTGAGACTGTGACCCTGACTGTAACACGCTGACCCCCGACTCCCTCACGCTGAGACTCTGACCCTTGACCCTGAGACTGTGACCCTGACTGTAACACTCTGACCCCTGACTCCTTCACGCTGAGAATCTGACCCCTGGTCCCTGACCCTGAGACTGTGACCCTGACTGTAACACGCTGACCCCCGACTCCCTCACGCTGAGACTCTGACCCCTGACCCTGAGACTTGGACCGTGGCTGTAACACTCTGACCCCTGACTCCCTCATGCTGAGACTCTGACCCCTGATCCTGGGACTATGACACTGACTGTAATACTCTGACCCTGCCTCCTTCAAGCTGAGACTCTGACCACTGGTCCTTGACCCTGAGACTGTGACCCTGACTGTAACACTCAGACCACTGACTCCCTCACGGTAAGACTCAGTCACCCACTCCCTGACCCTGAGACTGTGACACAAACTGTAACACTCTGACCCCGGACTCCCTCACTCTGAGACACTGACCCCTGGTCCCTGTCCTTGAGACTGTGACCCTCAGTGTAACTTTCTGACCCCTGACTCCCTCAGGCTGAGACTCTGACCCCTGGTTCCTGACCCTGCGGCAGTGACCTTGACTGTAACACTCTGACCCCTGACGACCTCACGCTGAGACTCTCACACCTGGTCCCTGCCCCTGAGACTGTGACCCTGACTGTAACACTCTGAACCCTGACTCCCTCACAATGAGATACTGACCCCTGGTCCTTGACCCTGAGACTGTGACACTGACTGTAACACTCTGACCCCTGACTCCCTCACGTGACACTCTGACCCTTGACCTTGAGATGGTGACCCTGACTGTAACACTCTACCCCTGACTCCATCATGCTGAGACTCTGAACACCGGTCCCTTACTCTGAGACTGTGACCCTGACTGTCAGACTCTGACCCTTACACTCTGACCCCTGATCCCTGACCCAGAGCGTATGACCCTGACTGTGACCCCTGCTCCCTGACCCTGAGACTAGGACCCTGAAACGTGTCTCCCTCATGCTGAGAGTCTGACCCCCAGTCACTCACCCTGACACTGTGACCATGACTGTAACACTCTGACACCTGAATCCCTCACGCTGACACTCTGACCCCTGGTCCTTGACCCTGAGACAGTGACCCTAACTGTAACACTCTGACCCCTGATTCCCTCACGATGAGACTCTGACCCCTGGTCCTTGACCCTGAGACTATGACCCTGACTGTAACGTGCTGACCCCTGACTCCCTCACGCTGAGACTCTGACCCCTGGTCCCCAACCCTGAGACTGTGACCCTGACTGTAACACACAGACCCCCGACTCCCTCACGCTGGGACTCTGACCCCTGGACCCTGACCCTGATACTGTGACCCAGGCGGTAACTCTCTGACCCCCAACACCCTCACGCTGAGACTCTGAACCCTGGTCCCGGACACTGAGACGGGGACACTGACTGTAACACTATCACCCCTGACTCCCTCACGATGATTATCTTGACCCTTGATCCTGAGACTGTGACCCTGACTGTAACCCTCTGAAGCCTGACTCCCTCATGCTGAGACTCTGACCCCTGGTCCCTGACCCTGAGACTATGACCCTGACTGTAACACTCTCACCCCTGACTCCCTCACGCTGAGACTCTCACCCCTGGTCCCTGCCCCGGAAACTATGACTCTGACTGCAACACTCTGACACCTGACTCACTCACGCTGAGACTCTGACCCCTGGACCCTGACCCTGAGACTGTGACCCTGACTGTAACACTCTGACTACTGACTCAATCACGCTGAGACTCTAACCCCTGGATCCTGACCCTGCGACAGTGACCCTGACTGTAACACTCTGACCCCTAACGACCTCACTCTGAATCTGACCCCTGGTCCCTGATCCTGAGACTGTGACCCTGACTGTAACACTCTGAACCCTGACTCCCTCACAATGAGAGTCTGACCCCTGGTCCCTGATCCTTACACTGTGACCCTGACTGTAACACTCTGACCACTGGCTCCTTCACGCTGAGACGATGACTCCTGTTCCCTGACCCTGAGATAATGACGCTGAGTGTAACACTCTGACCTCTGACTCCGTAACACTGAGAGTCTGACCCCTGGTCAGAGGATTCAGGGGATTAAATTTAGGAGCCGCAGCATCATGTTGCAACTGTACAAAACTCTAGTGCGGCCGCACTTGGAGTATTGTGTGCAGTTCTGGTCCGCACATTATAAGAAAGATGTGGAGGCATTGGAGAGGGTACAGAGGAGGTTTACCAGGATGTTGCCTGGTATGGAGGGCAGGTCCTATGAAGAGAGGTTGAAGGATTTGAGGTTGTTTCGTTAGAAAGGAGGCGGCTAAGAGGGGATCTTATTGAAGCATATTAGATGATTAGAGGTTTAGATAGGGTGGACAGTGATAGCCTTTTTCCTAGGATGGAGAAAGCTAGTACGAGGGGACACAGCTTAAATTAAGGGGTGATAGTTATAGGACGGATATCAGAGGTAGGTTCTTTACCCAAAGGGTGGTTCGGGAGTGGAATGCCCTGCCTGCAGCTGTTGTAGATGCGCCAAGTTTGGTGGCGTTTAAGGGTTAGTTGATAAGTATATGGAAGAGAAGGAATGGTTTAGTTTGGAGGGGCATTGCTTTTTATTTTGGTCTGCACAACATCGAAGGCCGAAGGGCCTGTTCTGTGCTGTAATGTTCTATGTTCTATGTTCTATGGTCCTTGACCCTGAGACTTTGACACTGACTGTAACACTCTGACCCCTGACTCTCTCACGATGCGACTCGGACACCTTGTCCCTTACCCAGAGACTGTGAGCCTGACTGTAACACGCTGACCCCTGACTCCTTCACGTGACAGTCTGACCCTTGACCTTGAGACAGTGACCCTGACTGTAACACTCTGACCCCTGACTCCATCATGCTGGGACTCTGAACACTGGTCCCTGACTCTGAGACTGTGACCCTGACTGTAAGACTCTGACCATTAGTCTGATGGTCCCTGATCTTTAAACTGTGACCCTGACTGTAACACTCTGACCCTGACTCCCTCACGCTGAGAGTCTGACCCCTGGTCCCTGACCCTGAGACTGTGACCCTGACTGTAACACTCTGGCCCCTGACTCCCTCATGATGAGACTCTGACCCCTGGTGCCTGACCCTGAGACTGTGACTCTGACTGTAACACTCTGACCCCTGACTCCCTCACGCTGAGACTCTGACCCTTTACCCTGAGACTGTGACCCTGACTGTAACACTCTGACCACTGACTCCCTCACGCTGAGACTCTGACCCCTGGTCTCTGACCCTGAGACTGTGACCCTGTCTGTAACACTCTGACCCCTGACTCCTCATGCTGAGACTCTGACCCTGGTCGCTGACCCTGAGACTGTGCCCTGACTGTAACACTCTGACCCTGAGACTCTGACCCCTGGTCCCTGACCTTGAGACTATGACCCTGACTGTGACCCCTGCTCCCTGACCTTGAGACTATGACCCTGAACCGTGTCTCCCTCACGCTGAGAGTCTGACGCCCGGTCCCTCACGCTGACACTGTGACCCTGACTGTAACGGTCTGACGCTCACTCGCTCACGCTGAGCTTCTGACCCATGGTCCTTGACCCTGAGACGGTGACCCTGACTGTAACACGCTGACCCCTGACTCCCTCACGCTGAGACTTTGACACCTGGTCACTGACCCTGAGTTATGACACTGACTGTTTTGTGTTGTGGCTCTGACCCCTGGTCCCTGACACTGAGACTGTGACCCTGACTGTAACAATCTGACCCATGACTCCCTCACGATGAGACTCTGACCACTGGTGACCCTGAGACTTTAACCCTGACTGTAACACACTGCCATCTGATTTCCTGACCCTGAGACTGTGACCCTGACTGTAACACTCTGACCCCTGACTCCCTCATGCTGAGAGTCTGACCCCTGGTCCCTGACACTGAGACTGTGACCCTGACCCCAGGTCCCTGACACTGAGACTGTGACCCTGACTGTAACAGCTGACCCCTGACTCCCTCATGATGACACTCTGATCCTTGATACTGAGACTTGACCCTGACTGTAACATGCTGACTGCTGACTCCCTCACACTGAGACTCTGACCCTGACTGTAACACTCTGACCCCTGACGACGCACGCTGAGACTCTCACACATGGTCCCTGCCCTGAGACTGGACCCTGACTGTAACACTCTGAACCCTGACTCCCTCACAATGAGATACTGACCCCTGGTCCTTGACCCTGAGACTGTGACACTGACTGTAACACTCTGACCCCTGACTCCCTCACGTGACACTCTGACCCTTGACCTTGAGATGGTGACCCTGACTGTAACACTCTACCCCTGACTCCATCATGCTGAGACTCTGAACACCGGTCCCTTACTCTGAGACTGTGACCCTGACTGTCAGACTCTGACCCTTACACTCTGACCCCTGATCCCTGACCCAGAGCGTATGACCCTGACTGTGACCCCTGCTCCCTGACCCTGAGACTAGGACCCTGAAACGTGTCTCCCTCATGCTGAGAGTCTGACCCCCAGTCACTCACCCTGACACTGTGACCATGACTGTAACACTCTGACACCTGAATCCCTCACGCTGACACTCTGACCCCTGGTCCTTGACCCTGAGACAGTGACCCTAACTGTAACACTCTGACCCCTGATTCCCTCACGATGAGACTCTGACCCCTGGTCCTTGACCCTGAGACTATGACCCTGACTGTAACGTGCTGACCCCTGACTCCCTCACGCTGAGACTCTGACCCCTGGTCCCCAACCCTGAGACTGTGACCCTGACTGTAACACACAGACCCCCGACTCCCTCACGCTGGGACTCTGACCCCTGGACCCTGACCCTGATACTGTGACCCAGGCGGTAACTCTCTGACCCCCAACACCCTCACGCTGAGACTCTGAACCCTGGTCCCGGACACTGAGACGGGGACACTGACTGTAACACTATCACCCCTGACTCCCTCACGATGATTATCTTGACCCTTGATCCTGAGACTGTGACCCTGACTGTAACCCTCTGAAGCCTGACTCCCTCATGCTGAGACTCTGACCCCTGGTCCCTGACCCTGAGACTATGACCCTGACTGTAACACTCTCACCCCTGACTCCCTCACGCTGAGACTCTCACCCCTGGTCCCTGCCCCGGAAACTATGACTCTGACTGCAACACTCTGACACCTGACTCACACACGCTGAGACTCTGACCCCTGGACCCTGACCCTGAGACTGTGACCCTGACTGTAACACTCTGACTACTGACTCAATCACGCTGAGACTCTAACCCCTGGATCCTGACCCTGCGACAGTGACCCTGACTGTAACACTCTGACCCCTAACGACCTCACTCTGAATCTGACCCCTGGTCCCTGATCCTGAGACTGTGACCCTGACTGTAACACTCTGAACCCTGACTCCCTCACAATGAGAGTCTGACCCCTGGTCCCTGATCCTTACACTGTGACCCTGACTGTAACACTCTGACCACTGGCTCCTTCACGCTGAGACGATGACTCCTGGTCCCTGACCCTGAGATAATGACGCTGAGTGTAACACTCTGACCTCTGACTCCGTAACACTGAGAGTCTGACCCCTGGTCAGAGGATTCAGGGGATTAAATTTAGGAGCCGCAGCATCATGTTGCAACTGTACAAAACTCTAGTGCGGCCGCACTTGGAGTATTGTGTGCAGTTCTGGTCCCCACATTATAAGAAAGATGTGGAGGCATTGGAGAGGGTACAGAGGAGGTTTACCAGGATGTTGCCTGGTATGGAGGGCAGGTCCTATGAAGAGAGGTTGAAGGATTTGAGGTTGTTTTCGTTAGAAAGGAGGCGGCTAAGAGGGGATCTTATTGAAGCATATAAGATGATTAGAGGTTTAGATAGGGTGGACAGTGATAGCCTTTTTCCTAGGATGGAGAAAGCTAGCACGAGGGGACACAGCTTTAAATTAAGGGGTATGAGTTATAGGACGGATATCAGAGGTAGGTTCTTTACTCAAAGAGTGATTAGGGAGTGGAATGCCCTGCCTGCAGCTGTTGTAGATGCGCCAAGTTTGGTGGCGTTTAAGAGGTTAGTTGATAAGTATATGGAAGAGAAGGGAATGGTTTAGTTTGGAGGGGCATTGCTTTTTATTTTGGTCGGCACAACATCGAAGGCCGAAGGGCCTGTTCTGTGCTGTAATGTTCTATGTTCTATGTTCTATGGTCCTTGACCCTGAGACTGTGACAGTGACTGTAACACTCTGACCCCTGACTCTCTCACGATGCGACTCGGACACCTTGTCCCTTACCCAGAGACTGTGAGCCTGACTGTAACACGCTGACCCCTGACTCCTTCACGTGACAGTCTGACCCTTGACCTTGAGACAGTGACCCTGACTGTAACACTCTGACCCCTGACTCCATCATGCTAGGACTCTGAACACTGGTCCCTGACTCTGAGACTGTGACCCTGACTGCAAGACTCTGACCATTAGACTCTGACCCCTGGTCCCTGACCCAGAGGGTATGACCCCAACTGTGACCCCTGCTCCCTGACCCTGAGACTATGACCCTGAACAGTGTCTCCCTCACGCTGAGAGTCTGACCCCCAGTCACTCACCCTGACACTGTGACCATGACTGTAACACTCTGACCACTGACTCAGTCACGTTGAGGCTCTGACCCCTGCTCCTGGACCTTGAGACTGTGACTCTGAATGTAACACTCTGACCCCTGACTCCCTCACGCTGAGAGTCTGAACCCTGGTCCCTGACCCTGAGACTGTGACCCTGACTGTAACACTCTGACCACTGACTCCCTCACGCTGAGACTCTGACCCCTGGTCCCTGACGCTGACTCTGTGACCTGACTCTAACACTCTGATCCCTGACTCCCTCACACTGAGAGTATGTCCCCTGTTCCCTGACACTGAGACTGTGACCTGACTGGAACACTCTGACCACTGACTCCCTCACGATGAGACTCGGACCACTGGTCCCATACACTGAGACTGTGACCCTGGCTGTAACATGCTGACCCCTGACTCCCTCACGCTGAGACTGTGACCCCTGGTCTCTGACCCTGAGACTGTTACCATGACTGTCACACTCTGACCTTGGTCTTCAGCACGCTGAAAATCTGAACACTGGTCGCTGACCATGAGCTGTGACCCTGACTGTAACACTCTGACCCCTGACTCCCTCATGCTGAGACTCTGACCCCTGGTCCTTGACCCTGAGACTGTGACCCTGACTGTAACACTCTGACCCTGAGACTCTGACCCCTGGTCCCTGACCTTGAGACTATGACCCTGACTGTGACTCCTGCTCCCTGACCTTGAGACTATGACCCTGAACCGTGTCTCCCTCACGCAGAGAGTCTGACGCCCGGTCCCTCACGCTGACACTGTGACCCTGACTGTAACGGTCTGACGCTCACTCGCTCACGCTGAGCTTCTGACCCATGGCCCTTGACCCTGAGACGGAGACCCTGACTGTAACACGCTGACCCCTGACTCCCTCACGCTGAGACTCTGACACCTGATCCCTGACCCTGAGACTGTAATCCTGACTGTAACACACTGACATCTGATTCCCTGACCCTGAGACTGTGACTCTGACTGTAACACTCTGAACCCTGACACTCTCACGCTGAGAACCTGCCCCCTGCTCCCTGACCCTGAGACAATGACCCAGACTGTAACACTCTGACCCTGCCTCCCTCAAGCTGAGACTCTGACCCCTGGTCCTTGACCCTCAGACTGTGACCCTGACTGTAACACTGACCACTGACTCCCTCACGGTAAGACTCAGTCACCCATTCCCTAACCCTGAGACTGTGACACAAACTGTAACACTCTGACCCCAGACTCCCTCACTCTGAGACACTGACCCCTGGTCCCTGACCTTGAGACTGTGACCCTCAGTGTAACTTTGCGACCCCTGACTCCCTCAGGCTGAGAGTCTGACCCCTGGTTCCTAACCCTGAGGCGGTGACCTGACTGTAACACTCTGACCACTGACTCCCTCACGCTGAGACTCTGACCCCTGGTTCCTGACCCTGCGACAGTGACCTTGACTGTAACACTTGACACCTGACTCACTCACGCTGAGACTCTGACCCCTGGTCCCTGCCCCTGAGACTGTGACCCTGACTGTAACACTCTGACAACAGACTCCCTCACTCTGAGACACTGACCCCTGGTTCCTGACCATGCGACAGTGGCCCTGACTGTAACACTCTGACCCCTGACGACCTCACTCTGAATCAGGCCCCTGGTCCCTGACGCTGAGACTGTGACCCTGACTGTAACACTCTGAACCCTGACTCCCTCACAATGAGGTACTGACCCCTGGTCCTTGACCCTGAGACTGTGACACTGACTGTAACACTCTGACCCCTGACTCCCTCACGTGACACTCTGACCCTTGACCTTGAGATGGTGACCCTGACTGTAACACTCTACCCCTGACTCCATCATGCTGAGACTCTGAACACCGGTCCCTTACTCTGAGACTGTGACCCTGACTGTCAGACTCTGACCCTTACACTCTGACCCCTGGTCCCTGACCCAGAGCGTATGACCCTGACTGTGACCCCTGTTCCCTGACTCTGAGACTATGACCCTGAAACGTGTCTCCCTCATACTGAGAGTCTGACCCCCCAGTCACTCACCCTGACACTGTGACCATGACTGTAACACTCTGACACCTGAATCACTCACGCTGACACTCTGACCCATGGTCCTTGACACTGAGACAGTGACACTAACTGTAACACTCTGACCCCTGACTCCCTCACGATGAGACTCTGACCCCTGCTCCTTGACCCTGAGACTATGACCCTGACTGTAACATTCTGACCCCTGACTCCCTCACGCTGAGACTCTGACCCCTGGTCCCCAACCCTGAGACTGTGACCCAGACTGTAACACACAGACCCCCGACTCCCTCACGCTGGGACTCTGACCTCTGGACCCTGACCCTGATACTGTGACCCAGGCAGTAACTCTCTGACCCCCAACTCCCTCACGCTGAGGCTCTGAACCCTGGTCCCGGACACTGAGACGGGGACACTGACTGTAACACTATCACCCCTGACTCCCTCACGATAATTCTCTTGACCCTTGATCCTGAGACTGTGACCCTGACTGTAATCCTCTGAAGCCTGACTCCCTCATGCTGAGACTCTGACCCCGGTTCACTGACCCTGAGACTATGACTCTGACTGTAACAATCTGACCCCTGACTCCCACAAACTGAGACTCTGACCCCTGGTCCCTGACCCTGAGACTGTGACCCTGACTGTAACCCTCTGACCCCTGACTCCCTCACGATGACACTCTTGACCCTTGAGCCTGAGACTGTGACCTTGACTGTAACCCTCTGAAGCCTGACTCCCTCATGCTGAGACTCTGACCCCTGGTCCCTGACCCTGAGACTATGACCCTGACTGTAACACTCTCACCCCTGACTCCCTCACGCTGAGACTCTCACCCCTGGTCCCTGCCCTGGAAACTATGACTCTGACTGCAACACTCTGACACCTGACTCACTCACGCTGAGACTCTGACCCCTGGACCCTGACCCTGAGACTGTGACCCTGACTGTAACACTCTGACCACTGACTCCCTCACGCTGAGACTCTAACCCCTGGTTCCTGACCCTGCGACAGTGACCCTGACTGTAACACTCTGACCCCTAACGACCTCACTCTGAATCTGACCCCTGGTCCCTGATCCTGAGACTGTGACCCTGACTGTAACACTCTGAACCCTGACTCCCTCACAATGAGAGTCTGACCCCTGGTCCCTGATCCTTACACTGTGACCCTGACTGTAACACTCTGACCACTGGCTCCTTCATGCTGAGACGATGACTCCCGGTCCCTGACCCTGAGATAATGACCCTGAGTGTAACACTCTGACCTCTGACTCCGTAACACTGAGAGTCTGACCCCTGGTCCTTGACCCTGAGACTGTGACACTGACTGTAACACTCTGACCCCTGACTCCCTCACGATGCAACTCGGACCCCTTGTCCCTTACCCAGAGACTGTGAGCCTGACTGTATCACGCTGACCCCTGACACCGTCACGTGACACTCTGACCCTTCACCTTGAGACTATGACCCTGACTGTAACACTCTGACCCCTGACTCCATCATGCTGAGACTCTGACCCCTGGACCCTGACCCTGAGACTGTAACCCTGGCTGTAACAAACTGACATCTGATTCCCTGAACCTGAGACTGTGACTCTGACTGTAACATTCTGAACCCTGACTCCCTCACGCTGAGAACCTGACCCCTGCACCCTGACACTGAGACTATGACCCTGACCGCTACACTCTGACCCCTGACCACCTCACGCTGAGACTCTGACCACTGGTCCCTGACCTGAACTATGACCCTGACAGCAACAATCAGACCCCTGACTCACTCACGCTTAGACTCTGACCCGTCCGACAGAACTGACTTGACTTACAAGCGACATGACTCCCACGATGACACGACCCCGAGACTGACCTACTGAACAACACCGCCCTCAAGTGACTCCCTGGGCAGACACGAAACATGACTCTGACGCCTGGTCCCTGACAATGAGACTGTGACTTTGACTGTAACAAGCTGACCACTGACTCCCTCACGATGACACTCTGACCCTTGACCCGGAGACATGACCCTGACTGCAACAATCTGACCCCTGACTCCCTCAAGCTGAGACTCTGACCCCTGGGCACTGACACTGAAACAGTGACCCTGACCCCTGGTCCCTGACACTGAGACTGTGAAACTGATTGTAACAAGCTGACCCTTGACTCCCTCACGATGACACTCTGACCCTTGACCCAGAGACATGACCCTGACTGCAACATTCTGACCCCTGACTCCCTCAAGCTGAGACTCTGACCCCTGGTCACTGACTCTGAAACAGTGACCCTGACCCCTGGTCCCTGACACTGAGACTGTGACCCTGACTGTAACAAGCTGACCCCTGACTCCCTCACGATGACACTCTGACCCTTGACCCTGAGACTGTGACCCTGAATGTAACACGCTGACCCCCGACTCCCTCACGCTGAGAATCTGACACTTGACCCTGAGACTGTGACCCTGACTGTTACACTCTGACCCCTGACTCCTTCACGCTGAGAATCTGACCCCTGGTCCCTGACCCTGAGACTGTGACCCTGACTGTAACACTCTGACCACTGACTCCCTCACTCTGAGACTCTAACCCCTGGTTCCTGACCCTGCGACAGTGACCCTGACTGTAACACTCTGACCCCCGACGACCTCACTCTGAATCTGACTCCTGGTCCCTGACCCTGAGACTGTGACCCTGGCTGTAACACTCTGAACCCTGACTCCCTCACAATGAGAGTCTGACCCCTGGTCCCTGATCCTTACACTGTGACCCTGACTGTAACACTCTGACCAATGGCTCCCTCATGCTGAGACTATGACTCCTGCTCCCTGAACCTGAGATAATGACCCTGACTGTAACACTCTGACCTCTGACTCCGTAACACTGAGAGTCTGACCCCTGGTCCCTGACGCTGAGACTGTGACACTGACTGTAACACTCTGACCCCTGACTCCCTCACGCTGACACACTGACTCCTGGTCCCCGACACTGAGACTGTGACCCTGACTGTAACACACAGACCCCTGACTCCCTCACGCTGAGACTCTGACCCCTGGTCCTTGACCCTGAGTCAGTGACCCTAACTGTGACAGTCTGACCCCTGACTCCCTCACGGTGAGACTATGACGCCTGGTCCTTGCATCTGAGACTATGACCCTGACTGTAACATGCTGACCCCTGACTCCGCCAACGAGAGTTCTGACCCCTGATTCCCTGACCCTGAGACTGTGACCCTGACTGTAACACTCCGACCTCTGACTCCCTGACACTTAGAGTCTGACTCCTGGTCCTTGATCTTTAGACTGTGACCCTGACTGTAGCACTCTGAACCCAGTCTCCCTCGCAACGAGAGTCTGACCCCTGGTCCTTGACCCTGAGACTGTGACACTGACTGTAACACACTGACCCCTGACCCCCTTACGATGAGACTCGGACCCCTTGCCGCTTACCCAGAGACAGTGAGCCTGACTGTAACACGCTGACCCCTGACACCGTCACGTGACACTCTGACCCTTGACCTTGAGACTATGACCCTGACTGTAACACTCTGACCCCTGACTCCATCATGCTGAGACTCTGACCCCTGGACCCTGACCCTGAGACTGTAACCCTGGCTGTAACAAACTGACATCTGATTCCCTGAACCTGAGACTGTGACTCTGACTGTAACATTCTGAACCCTGACTCCCTCACGCTGAGAACCTGACCCCTGCACCCTGACACTGAGACTATGACCCTGACCGCGACACTCTGACCCCTGACTACCTCATGCTGAGATTCTGACCACTGGTGCCTGCCCTGAGACTATGACTCTGACTGCAACACTCGGACCCCTGACTCACTCACGCTGAGACTCTGACCCCTGGTCCCTGACCCTGAGACTGTGACCCTGACTGAAACATGCTGACCCCTGACTCCCTCACGCTAAGACTCTGACCCTTGACCCTGAGACTGTGATCCTGCCTGCAACATTCTGACCCCTGACTTCCTCACGCTGAGACTCTCACCCCTGGTCCCTGACCCTGAGACTATGACTCTGACTGTAACACTCGGAACCCTGACTCCCTCATGCTGAGATTCTGACCCTTGACCCTGAGACTATGACTCTGACTGTAACACTCGGAACCCTGACTCCCTCATGCTGAGATTCTGACCACTGGTCCCTGACCCTGAGACTATGACTCTGACTGTAACACTCGGAACCCTGACTCCCTCATGCTGAGACTCTGACCACTGGTTCCTGACCCTGAGACTGTGACCCTGACGGTAACACTCTGACCGCGGACTCCCTCACGCTGAGACTCTGACGCCTGGTCCCGGACGCTGAGACTGTTACCCTGACTGTAACACTCTGACCCCTGACTCCCTTAAGCTGAGACTCTGACCCCTGGTCACTGACACTGAAACAGTGACTCTCACCCCTGGACCCTGACACTGAGATTGTGACCCTGACTGTAACAAGGTGACCCCAGACTCCCTCACGATGACACTCTGATCCTTGACACTGAGACATGACCCTGACTGTAACACGCTGACCGCTGACTCCCTCACGCTGAGACTCTGACCCTTGACACTGAGACTGTGACCCTGACTGTAACACTCTGACCCCAGACTCCTTCACGCTGAGAATCTGACCCCTGGTCCCTGACCCTGAGACTGTGACCCTGACTGTCACAACTTGACCCCTGACTCCATCACGATGAGATTCTGACCCCTGACCCTGAAACTTTGAACCTGGCTGTAACACTCTGACCCCTGACTCCCTCACGCTGAGACTCTGACCCCTGATCCTGAGACTGTGACGCTGACTGTAACACTCTGACCCCTGACTTCCTCACGCTGAGACACTCACCCCTGGTCCCTGACCCTGAGACTATGACACTGACTGCAATACTGTGACCCTGACTCCCTCAAGCTGAGACTCTGACCCCTGGTCCTTGACCCTGAGACTGTGACCCTGACAGTAAGACTCAGACCACTGACTCCCTCACGGTAAGGCTCAGTCGACCATTCCCTGACCCTGAGACTATGACACTCTGACCCCGGACTCCCTCACTCTGAGACACCGACCCCTGGTCCCTGACCCTGAGACTGTGACCCTCAGTGTAACATTCTGACCCCTGACTCCCTCAGGGTGAGACACTGACCTCTGGTCCCTGGCCCTGAGACTGTGACCTGACTGTAACACTCTGACCCCTGACTCCCTCACGCTGAGACTTTGACCCCTGGTCATTGACCCTGAGACTGTGACACTGACTGTAACACTCTCACTCTTGACTCCCTCACGCTGAGACTCTGACCCATGGTCCCCGGCCTTGAGACTGTGACCCTGACTATAACACACTGACCCCTGACTCCCTCACGCTGAGACTCTGACCTGGTTCTTGACCCTGAGACTGTGCCCTGACTGTAACACTCTGACCCTGAGACTCTTACCCTGACCCTGAGACTATGACCATGACTGTGACCCCTGCTCCCTGACCTTGAGACTGTGACCCTGAACCGTGTCTCCCTCACGCTGAGAGTCTGACGCCCGGTCCCTCACGCTGACACTGTGACCCTGACTGTAACGGTCTGACGCTCACCCGCTCACGCTGAGCTTCTGACCCGTGGTCCTTGACCCTGAGACGGTGACCCTGACTGTAACACGCTGACCCCGAACTCCCTCACGCTGAGACTTTGACGCCTGGTCACTGACCCTGAGATTATGACACTGACTGTTACACTCTGACCCCTGACTCCCTCACGCTGAGACTCTGACCTCTGCACCCTGACCCTGAGACTGCAACCCTGACCCTGGTCCCTGACACTTAGACTGTGACCCTGACTGTAACAAGCTGACCCCTGACTCCCTCACGATGACACTCTGACCCTCGACCCAGAGACATGACCCTGACCTTAACACTCTGACCCCTGACTCCCTCAAGCTGAGACTCTGACCCCTGGTCACTGACACTGAAACAGTGACCCTAACCCTGGTCCCTGACACTGAGACTGTGACCCTGACTGTAACAAGCTGACGCCTGTATCGGTGTCAAGGCTCAGGCTAGGATCTGGACTCGGGGTCAGGGCTCAGGCTTGGCGCCCAGACTCGGTGTCAGGGCACAGGCTAGGGACCTGGACTCGTGGTCAGGTATTAGGCTTGGAGCCTGTACCCAGGGTCACGGCTCACGCTTGGGACCTGTACCCGGGCTGAGGGCACACACTTGGGGCCTGTACCCGGGGTAAGGGCTCCGGCTTGGGGCCTGTACACAGGGTCAGGGCTCAGGCTTGGGGCCTGTACCCAGGTTCAGGGCTCAGGCTTGGGGCCTGTACCCGGGGTCAGGGCTCAGGCTTGGGGCCTGTACGCAGGGTCAGGGCTCAGGCTTGGGGCCTGTTCCCAGGGGTCAGGGCTCAGACTTGAGGCCTGTACCCGGGGTCAGTGCTCAGGCTTGGGGCCTGTACCCGGGGTCAGGGTTCAAGGTTTGACCTGTACTCGGGGTCAGGGTTCAAGCTTCTGGCATTCACTCAGGGTCAGGGTTCATGGTTCAGGGTTGAGGCCTGTACTCGGGGTCAGGGTTCAGGCTTGTGGCCTGCACCCGGTGTCAGGGTTCAGGGTTGGGACCTGTACTCGGGGTCAGGGTTCAGGATTGTGGCCTGTACTCGGGGTCAGGTTTCAAGGTTTGGGCCTGTACTTGTGGTTAAGGTTCAGGCGTGTGGACAGTACTCGGGGTCAGGGTTCAGGGATCATGGTTGAGGCCTCTACTCGGGGTCAGGGTTCAGGTTCGGGGCCGGTACCCGGGGTCAGGGTTCAGGCTTGTGGCCTGAACTCGGGGTCAGGGTTCAGGCTTGAGGCCTGTACTCGGGGTCAGGGTTCAGAGTCAGGGCCTTGACTCGGGCTCAGGGCTCAGGCTTGGGGTCTGGACTCGGTATCAGGGCTCAGGCTTGGGGCCAGGACTCGGGGTCAGGGCTGAAGCTTGGAGCCTGGACTCGGGGTCAGGGCTCAGGCATGGGGGCTGGACTTGGGTTTGGGGCCTGGACTCGGGGTCACGGCTCAGGCTTGGCGCCAGGACTCGGGGTCAGGGCTCAGGCTTGGGGCCTGGACTCGGGGCCAGGGCTCCGACTTGGGGCTTGGACTCGGGGTCAGGGTTCAGGATTGGGGCCTGTACCCGGGGTCAGGGATCAAGGTTTGACCTGTACTCGGGGTCAGGGTTCAGGCTTGTGGCATTCACTCAGGGTCAGGTTCATGGTTCAGGGTTGAGGCCTGTACTCGGGGTCAGGGTTCAGGATTGGGGCCTGTACTCGGGGTCAGGTTTCAAGGTTTTGGCCTGTACTCTTGGTTAAGGTTCAGGCTTGTGGACAGTACTCGGGGTCATGGTTCATGGTTGAGGCCTGTACTCAGGTCAGGATTCAGAGTCGGAGCCTGTAGTCGGGGTCAGGGTTCAGGTTTGTGGGCTATAGTCAGGGTCAGGGTTCAGGGTTGGGGTGTGTACTCGGGGTCAGGTTTCAGGCTTGTGGCCTGTACTCAGGGTCAGGGTTCAGGCTTGTGGCCTGTACTTGGTGTCAGGGTTCAGGCTTGTGGCCTGTACATGGGGTCAGGGTTCAGGCTTGTGGCGGGTCCTCAGGGACAGGGTTCAGGCTTGTGGCCTGTACACGGGCTCAGGTTCAGGCTTGAGGCCTGTACTCGGGGTCAGGGCTCAGGCTTTGGGTCTGGACTCGAGGTCAGGGCTCAGGCTTGGGGCCTGGACTCGGGGTCAGGGCTCAGGCTTTGGGCCTGGACTCGGGGTCATGGCTCAGGCTTGGGGCCTGGACTCGGGGTCATGGCTCAGGCTTGTGGTCTGGACTCTGGGTCAGGCTCAGCCTTGGGGCCTGGACTCGGGGTCAGGGCTCAGGCTTGCAGCCTGTACTCGTGGTCAGGGCTCAGGCTAGGGGCCTGGACTCGCGGTCAGGGCTCAAGCTAGGGGCCTGGACTCGGGGTCATGGTTCAGGCTTGGGGCCTGTACGTGGTGTCAGGGCTCAGGGCTGAGGCCTGTAGTTGGGGTCAGGGTTCACGTTCGGGGCCTGTACTCCGGGTCACGGTTCAGGGTCACTGACTGTACTCGGGGTCAGGGTTCAGGCTTGTGGCCTGTACTCGGGGTCAGGGTACAGGCTTGGGGCCTGTACTCGGGGTCATGTCTCAGGCTTGGGGCCAGGACTCGGGGTCAGGGATCAGGATTGGGGTTGGGACTCAGGGTCAGCGCTCAGGCTTGGGGCCTGGACTTGGGGTCAGGGCTCAGGTTTGGGGCCTGGACTCGGGGTCAGGGCTCAGGCTTGGGGCCTGGACTCGGGGTGAGGGCTCAGGGTTGGGGCCTGGACTTGGAGGCAGGGCTCAGGCTTGGGGCCTGTATCGGTGTCAGGGCTCAGGCTAGGATCTGGACTCGGGGTCAGGGCTCAGGCTTGGGGCCCAGACTCGGTGTCAGGGCACAGGCTAGGGGCCTGGACTCGGGGTCAGGTATTAGGCTTGGAGCCTGAACCAGGGGCACGGCTCACGCTTGGGACCTGTACCCGGGCTGAGGGCTCACACTTGGGGCCTGTACCCGGGGTCAGGGCTCAGGCTTGGGGCCTGTACCCGGGTCAGGGCTCCGGCTTGGGGCCTGTACACAGGGTCAGGGCTCAGGCTTGGGCCTGTACCCAGGGTCAGGGCTCAGGCTTGGGGCCTGTACCCGGGGTCAGGGCTCAGGCTTGGGGCCTGGACGCAGGGTCAGGGCTCAGGATTGGGGCCTGTTCCCAGGGGTCAGGGCTCAGACTTGAGGCCTGTACCCGGGGTCAGTGCTCAGGCTTGGGGCCTGTACCCGGGGTCAGGGTTCAAGGTTTGACCTGTACTCGGGGTCAGGGTTCAAGCTTCTGGCATTCACTCAGGGTCAGGGTTCATGGTTCAGGGTTGAGGCCTGTACTCGGGGTCAGGGTTCAGGCTTGTGGCCTGCACCCGGTGTCAGGGTTCAGGGTTGGGACCTGTACTCGGGGTCAGGGTTCAGGATTGGGGCCCGTACTCGGGGTCAGGTTTCAAGGTTTGGGCCTGTACTTGTGGTTAAGGTTCAGGCTTGTGGACAGTACTCGGGGTCAGGGTTCAGGGATCATGGTTGGGGCCTGTGCTCGGGTCAGGGTTCAGAGTCAGGGCCTGTAGTCGGGGTCAGGGTTCAGGCTTGTTGGCTGTAGTCGGGGTCAGGGTTCAGGGTTGGGGCGTGTACTCGGGGTCAGGGCTCAGCCTTGGGGCCTGGACTCGGGGTCAGGGCTCAGGCGTGGGGCCTGTACTCGGGTCAGGGCTCAGGCTAGGGGCCTGGACTCGCGGTCAGGGCTCAGGCTAGGGGCCTATACTCGGGGTAAGGGTTCAGGCTTGTGGCCTGTACCCGGTGTCAGGGTTCAAGGTTTGACCTGTACTCGGGGTCAGTGTTCAGACTTGTGGCATTCACTCAGAGTCAGGGTTCATGGTTCAGGGTTGAGGCCTGTACTCGGGGTCAGTGTTCAGGCATGTGGCCTGTACCCGGGGTCAGCGTTCAGGGTTGGGACCTGTACTCGGGGTCAGGGTTCAGGATTCGGGCCTGTACTCGGGGTCAGGTTTCAAGGTTTGGGCCGGTACTTGTGGTTAAGGTTCAGGCTTGTGGACAGTACTCGGGGTTAGGGTTCAGGGTTCATGGTTGAGGCCTGTACTCGGGTCAGAGTTCAGAGTCGGGACCTGTAGTCGGGGTCAGGGTTCAGGCTTGTGGCCTGTACGCGGGGTCAGGGTTCAGGCTTGGGGACTGGACTCGGGGTCAGGTTTCAGGCTTGGGGCCTGGACCCGGGGTCAGTGCTCAGGCTTGGGGGCCTGTATCCGGGGTCAGGGCTCAGGCTTGGGGCATGTACCCGGGGTCAGTGTTCAGGCTTGGGGCCTGTACTCGGGTTCAGGGTTCAGGCTTGTGGCATTTCCTCTGGGTCAGGGTTCAGAGTTGGGGCCTGCACCCGGGGTCAGGGGTCAGGATTGGGACTGTACTCGGGGTCACGTTTCAAGGTTTGACCTGTACTCGGGGTCGAGGTTCAGGCTTGTGGTCTTTACTCGGGGCCAGGGTTCAAGGTTCAGGTTTGAGGCCTGTACTCGGGGTCAGGGTTCAGGATTGGGGCCTGTACTCGGCGTCAGGTTCAGGGTCGGGGACTATACTCGGGGTCGAGGTTCTGGCTTGTGGCCTGTACTCGGGGTCAGGGTTCAGAGTCGGGGCCTGCAGTGTGGGTCAGGGTTCAGAGTCGTGGACTGTACTCGGGGTCGAGGTTCAGGCTTGTGGCCTGTACTCGGTGTCAGGGTTCAGGGCTGAGGCGTGTACTCGGGGTCAGGGTTCAGAGTCGGGGCCTGCAGTCGGGGTCAGTGTTCAGGGTTGGGGCCTGTACTCAGGGTCAGGGTTCAGGCTTGTGATGTGTACTCGGGGTCAGGGTTCAGGCTTGTGGCATGTCCTCAGGGTCAGGGTTCAGGGTTGTGGCCTGTACTCGGGGTCAGGATTCAGGCTCGTGGCCTGTACACGGGCTCAGGGTTCAGGCTTGAGGACTGTACTCGGGGTCAGGGTTCAGAGTTGGGGCCTGTAGTCAGGGTCAGGCTTCAGGCTTGTGGCCTGTACTCGGGGTCAGGGTTCAGGGTTGGGGCCTGGACTCGCAGTCAGAGTTCAGGGTTCAGGGTTGAGGCCTGCAGTCGGGGTCAGGCTTCAGGCTTGTGGCCTATACTCGGAGTCAGGGTTCAGGGTTGGGAACTGTACTCGGTGTCAGGGTTCAGGGTTGCGGCCTGTACTCGGGGTCAGGATTCAAGGTTTGGGCCTGTACTCGTGGTCAGGGTTCAGGCTTGGGGCCTGGACTCGGGGTCAGGGATCAGGCTTGGGGCCTGTACTCGGGGTCAGGGGTCAGGCTTGGGGCCTGGACTCGGGGTCAGGGGTCAGGCTTGGGGCCTGGACTCGGGGTCAGGGCTCAGGCTTGGGGCCTGGACTCGGGGTCAGGGCTCAGGCTAGGACCTGGACTCGGGGTCAGGGCTCAGGCTTGGGGCCTGGACTCGGGGTCAGGGCTCTGGGCCTGGAGAGGTGTCAGGGCTCAGGCTAGGGGCCTGGACTCTGTCGGGCTCGCTTGGGGCCTGGACTCGGTCAGGGCTCAGGCTTGCGGCCTGTACTCGGGGTCAGGGCTCAGGCTAGGGGCCTGGATTCGCGGTCAGGGCTCAGGCTAGGGGCCTGGACTCGGGGTCATGGTTCAGGCTTGTGGCCTGTACTCGGGGTCAGGGTTCAAGGTCAGGGTTGAGGCCTGTACTCGGGGTCAGGGTTCAGGATTGGGGCCTGTACTCGGCGTCAGGTTCAGGGTCGGGGACTATACTCGGGGTCGAGGTTCTGGCTTGTGGCCTGTACTCGGGGTCAGGGTTCAGAGTCGGGGCCTGCAGTGTGGGTCAGGGTTCAGAGTCGTGGACTGTAGTCGGGGTCGAGGTTCAGGCTTGTGGCCTGTACTCGGTGTCAGGGTTCAGGGTTGAGGCGTGTACTCGGGGTCAGGGTTCAGAGTCGGGGCCTGCAGTCGGGGTCAGTGTTCAGGGTTGGGGCCTGTACTCAGGGTCAGGGTTCAGGCTTGTGATCTGTACTCGGGGTCAGGGTTCAGGCTTGTGGCATGTCCTCAGGGTCAGGGTTCAGGCTTGTGGCCTGTACTCGGGGTCAGGATTCAGGCTCGTGGCCTGTACACGGGCTCAGGGTTCAGGCTTGAGGCTGTACTCGGGGTCAGGGTTCAGAGTTGGGGCCTGTAGTCAGGGTCAGGCTTCAGGCTTGTGGCCTGTACTCGGGGTCAGGGTTCAGGGTTGGGGCCTGGACTCGCAGTCAGAGTTCAGGGTTCAGGGTTGAGGCCTGCAGTCGGGGTCAGGCTTCAGGCTTGTGGCCTGTACTCGGAGTCAGGGTTCAGGGTTGGGAACTGTACTCGGTGTCAGGGTTCAGGGTTGCGGCCTGTACTCGGGGTCAGGATTCAGGCTTGGGGCCTGTACTCGGGGTCAGGGTTCAGGCTTGGGGCCTGGACTCGGGGTCAGGGGTCAGGCTTGGGGCCTGGACTCGGGGTCAGGGCTCAGGCTTGGGGCCTGGACTCGGGGTCAGGGCTCAGGCTTGGGGCCTGGATAGGGGTCAGGGCTCAGGCTGGGGCCTGGACTCGGGGTCAGGGCTCAGGCTTGGGGCCTGGACTCGGGGTCAGGGCTCAGGCTTGGGGCCTGGACTCGGGGTCAGGGCTCAGACTTGGGGCCTGTACTCGGGGTCAGGGTTCAGGATTGGGGCCTGTACCCGGGGTCAGGGTTCAAGGTTTGACCTGTACTCGGGGTCAGGGTTCAGGCTTGTGGCATTCACTCAGGGTCAGGGTTCATGGTTCAGGGTTGAGGCCTGTACTCGGGGTCAGGGTTCAGGCTTGTGGCCTGTACTCGGGGTCAGGGCTCAGGGTTGGGACCTGTACTCGGGGTCAGGGTTCAGGATTGGGGCCTGTACTCGGGGTCAGGTTTCAAGGTTTGGGCCTGTACTCTTGGTTAAGGTTCAGGCTTGTGGACTGTACTCGGGGTCAGGGTTCAGGGTTCATGGTTGAGGCCTGTACTCGGGTCAGGGTTCAGAGTCGGAGCCTGTAGTCGGGGTCAGGGTTCAGGCTTGTGGGCTGTAGTCAGGGTCAGGGTTCAGGGTTGGGGTGTGTACTCGGGGTCAGGTTTCAGGCTTGTGGCCTGTACTCAGGGTCAGGGTTCAGGCTTGTGGCCTGTACTTGGGGTCAGGGTTCAGGCTTGTGGCCTGTACTTGGGGTCAGGGTTCAGGCTTGTGGCCTGTCCTCAGGGTCAGGGTTCAGGCTTGTGGCCTGTACACGGGCTCAGGGTTCAGGCTTGAGGCCTGTACTCGGGGTCAGGGTTCAGGGTTGGGGCCTGTACTCAGGGTCAGGCTTCAGGCTTGTGGCCTGTACTCGGGGTCAGGGTTCAGGGTTGGGGCCTGTACTCGGGGTCAGGGTTCAGGGTTCGGGCCTGGACTCGCAGTCAGAGTTCAGGGTTCAGGGTAGAGGCCTGCAGTCGGGGTCAGGATTCAGGCTTGTGGCCTGTACTCGGAGTCAGGGTTCAGGGTTGGGAACTGTACTCGGTGTCAGGGTTCAGGGTTGCGGCCTGTACTCGGGGTCAGGATTCAAGGTTTGGGCCTGTACTCGTGGTCAGGGTTCAGGCTTGGGGCCTGGACTCGGGGTCAGGGTTCAGGCTTGGGGCCTGTACTCGGGGTCAGGGGGTCAGGCTTGGGGCCTGGACTCGGGGTCAGGGCTCAGGCTTGGGGCTGGACTCGGGGTCGGGCTCAGGCTTGGGGCTGGACTCGGGGTCAGGGCTCAGGCTTGGGCCTGGCTCGGGGTCAGGGCTCAACTGGGGCCTGAGAGGGTCAGGGCTCAGGCTTGGGGCCTGGACTCGGGGTCAGGGCTCAGGCTTGGGGCCTGGACTCGGGGTCAGGGCTCAGGCTTGGGGCCTGTACTCGGGGTCAGGGCTCAGGCTGGGGCCTGGACTCGGGGTCAGGGCTCAGGCTGGGGCCTGGACTCGGGGTCAGGGCTCAGGCTTGGGGCCTGGACTCGGGGTCAGGGTTCAGGCTTGGGGCTGGACTCGGGGTCAGGGCTCAGGCTTGGGGCCTGGACTCTGGGTCAGGGCTCAGGCTTGGGGCCTGGACTCGGGGTCAGGGCTCAGGCTTGGGGCCTGTACTCGGGGTCAGGGCTCAGGCTTGGGGCCTGGACTCGGGGTCAGGGCTCAGGCTAGGGGCCTGGACCAGGTCAGGCTTGGGGCCTGGACTCGGGGTCAGGGCTCAGGCTTGGGGCCTGTACTCGGGGTCAGGGCTCAGGCTTGGGGCCTGTACTCGGGGTCAGGGCTCAGGCTTGGGGCCTGGACTCGGGGTCAGGGCTCAGGCTTGGGGCCTGTACTCGGGGTCAGGGCTCAGGCTTGGGGCCTGGAGGGGTCAGGGCTCAGGCTGGGGCCTGCTGGGGTCAGGGCTCAGGCTTGTGGCCTGTACTCGGGGTCAGGGTTCAGGCTTCAGGCCTGTACTCGGGGTCAGGGCTCAGGCTGGCGACTCGGGGCGGTCAGGTGGCTGTACTCGGGTCAGGCTCAGGCTTTGGGCCTGTACTCGGGGTCAGGGTTCAGGCTTGGGGCCTGGACTCGGGGTCAGGGCTCAGGCTTGGGGCCTGGACTCTGGGTCAGGGCTCAGGCTTGGGGCCTGTACTCGGGGTCAGGGCTCAGGTGCGGCCTGTACTCGGGGTCAGGGCTCAGGCTAGGGGCCTGGATCGCGGTCAGGGTTCAGGCTAGGGGCCTGGACTCGGGGTCATGGTTCAGGCTTGTGGCCTGTACTCGGGGTCAGGGTTCAAGGTACAGGTTTGAGGCCTGTACTCGGGGTCAGGGTTCAGGATTGGGCCTGTACTCGGCGTCAGGTTCAGGGTCGGGGACTGTACTCGGGGTCGAGGTTCTGGCTTGTGGCCTGTACTCGGGGTCAGGGTTCAGGGTTCAGGCCTGTACTCGGGGTCAGGGTTCAGAGTCGGGGCCTCCAGTGTGGGTCAGGGTTCAAAGTCGTGGACTGTACTCGGGGTCGAGGTTCAGGCTTGTGGCCTGTACTCGGGGTCAGGGTTCAGGGATCAGGCCTGTACTCGGGGTCAGGGTTCAGAGTCGGGGCCTACACTGTGGGTCAGGGTTCAGAGTCGTGGACTGTAGTCGGGGTCGAGGTTCAGGCTTGTGGCCTGTACTCGGTGTCAGGGTTCAGGGTTGAGGCGTGTACTCGGGGTCAGGGTTCATAGTCGGGGCCTGCAGTCGGGGTCAGTGTTCAGGGTTGGGGCCTGTACTCGGTGTCAGGGTTCAGGCTTGTGGCCTGTACTCAGGGTCAGGGTTCAGGCTTGTGATCTGTACTCAGGTTCATGGTTCAGGCTTGTGGCCTGTACTCTGTGTCAGGGTTCAGGGTTGGGGCCTGCACTTGGGGTCAGGGTTCAGGGTTGGGCCTGTACTCGGGGTCCGGGCTCAGGCTTGTGGCCTGTACTCGGGGTCAGGGTTCAGGGTTCAGGGTTGAGGCCTCTACTCGGGGTCAGGGTTCAGGTTCGGGGCCGGTACCCGGGGTCAGGGTCAGGCTTGTGGCCTGAACTCGGGGTCAGGGTTCAGGCTTGAGGCCTGTACTCGGGCTCGGTGTTCAGAGTCAGGGCCTTGACTCGGGCTCAGGGCTCAGGCTTGGGGTGTGGACTCGGTATCAGGGCTCAGGCTTGGGGCCAGGACTCGCGGTTAGGGCTGAAGCTTGGAGCCTGGACTCGGGGTCAGGGCTCAGGCTTGGCGCCAGGACTCGGGGTCAGGGCTCAGGCTTGGGGCCTGGACTCGGGGCCAGGGCTCAGACTTGGGGATTGGACTCGGGGTCAGGGTTCAGGATTGGGGCCTGTACCCGAGGTCAGGCTTCAAGGTTTGACCTGTACTCGGGGTCAGGGTTCAGGCTTGTGGTATTCACTCAGGGTCAGGTTCATGGTTCAGGGTTGAGGCCTGTACTCGGAGTCAGGGTTCAGGCTTGTGGCCTGTACCCGGTGTCAGGGCTCAGTGCGGGGACCTGTACTCGGGGTCAGGGTTCAGGATTGGGGCCTGTACTCGGGGTCAGGTTTCAAGGTTTGGGCCTGTACTCTTGGTTAAGGTTCAGGCTTGTGGACAGTACTCGGGGTCAGGGTTCAGGGTTCATGGTTGAGGCCTGTACGCGGGTCAGGATTCAGAGTCGGAGCCTGTAGTCGGGGTCAGGGTTCAGGCTTGTGGGCTGTAGTCAGGGTCAGGGTTCAGGGTTGGGGTGTGTACTCGGGGTCAGGTTTCAGGCTTGTGGCCTGTACTCAGGGCAGGGTTCAGGCTTGTGGCCTGTACTTGGGGTCAGGGTTCAGGCTTGTGGCCTGTACTTGGGGTCAGGGTTCAGGCTTGTGGCGTGTCCTCAGGGACAGTGTTCAGGCTTGTGGCCTGTACACGGGCTCAGGGTTCAGGCTTGAGGCCTGTACTTGGGGTCAGGGTTCAGGGTTGGGGCCTGTAGTCAGGGTCAGGCTTCAGGCTTGTGGCCTGTACTCGCGGTCAGGGCTCAGGGTTGGGGCCTGCACTCGGGGTCAGGGTTCAGGGTTCGGGCTTGGACTCACAGTCAGAGATCAGGGTTCACTGTAGAGGCCTGCAGTCGGGGTCAGTATTCAGGCTTGTGGCCTGTACACGGAGTCAGGGTTCAGGGTTGGGAACTGTACACGGTGTCAGGGTTCAGGGTTGCGGCCTGTACTCGGGGTCAGGATTCAAGGTTTGGGCCTGTACTCGTGGTCAGGGTTCAGGCTTGGGGCCTGGACTCGGAGTCAGGGTTCAGGCTTGGGGCCTGTACTCGGGGTCAGGGGTCAGGCTTGGGGCGTGGACTCGGGGTCAGGGGTAAGGCTTGGGGCCTGGACTCGGGGTCAGGGCTCAGGCTAGAGGCCTGGACTCGGGGTCAGGGCTCAGGCTTGGGGGTCTGGACTCGGGGTCAGGGCTCAAGCTTGGGGCCTGTACCTGGGGTCAGGGCTCAGGCTTGGGGCCTGGACTCGGGGTCAGGGCTCAAACGTGGGGCCTGGAGAGGTGTCAGGGCTCAGGCTAGGGGCCTGACTCGGGGTCAGGGCTCAGGCTTTGGGCCTGGACTCGGGGTAGGGCTCAGGCTTGGGGCCTGGACTCATGGTCATGGCTCAGGCTTGCGGCCTGGACTCGGGGTCATGGCTCAGGCTTGGGGCCTGGACTCTGGGTCAGGCCTCAGCCTTGGGGGTTGGACTCGGGGTCAGGGCTCAGGCTTGCGGCCTGTACTCGTGGTCAGGGCTCAGACGAGGGGCCTGGACTCACGGTCAGGGCTCAGGCTAGGGGCCTGGACTCGGGGTCATGGTTCAGGCTTGTGGCCTGCACTCGGGGTCAGGGTTCCAGCTCTTGGCCTGTACTCGGGGTCATGGTGCAGGCTTGGGGCCTGTGCGTGGTGTCAGGGCTCAGGGCTGAGGCCTTTAGTTGGGGTCAGGGTTCACGTTCGGGCCCTGTACTCCGGGTCACGGCTCAGGGTCACAGACTGTACTCGGGGTCAGGGTTCAGGCTTGTGGCCTGTACTCGGGCTCAGGGTACAGGGTTGGGGCCTGTACTCGGGGTCATGTCTCAGGCTTGGGGCCAGGACTCGGGGTCAGGGATCAGGATTGGGGTTGGGACTCAGGGTCAGCGCTCAGGCTTGGGGTCAGGGCTCAGGTTTGGGGCCTGGACTCGGGGTCAGGGCTCAGGTTTGGGGCCTGGACTCGGGGTGAGGTCTCAGGGTTGGGGCCTGGACTTGGAGGCAGGGCTCAGGCTTGGGGCCTGGAATCGGGGTCAGGGCTCAGGTTTGGGGCTTGTTCCCAGGGGTCAGGGCTCAGACTTGAGGCCTGTACCCGGGGTCAGGGTTCAAGGTTTGGCCTGTACTCGGGGTCAGGGTTCAAGCTTCTGGCATTCACTCAGGGTCAATGTCATGGTTCAGGTTGAGGCCTGTACTCGGGGTCAGGGTTCAGGCTTGTGGCCTGTACTCGGGGTCAGGGTACAGGGTTGGAGCCTGTACTCGGGGTCATGTCTCAGGCTTGGGGCCAGGACTCAGGGTCAGGGATCAGGATTGGGGTTGGGACTCAGGGTCAGCGCTCAGGCTTGTAGCCTGGACTTGGGGTCAGGGCTCAGGTTTGGGGCCTGGACTCGGGGTCAGGGCTCAGGTTTGGGGCCTGGACTCGGGGTCAGGGCTCAGGGTTGGGGCCTGGACTTGGAGGCAGGGCTCAGGCTTGGGGCCTGGAATCGGGGTCAGGGCTCAGGATTGGTGCCTGTTCCCAGGGGTCAGGGCTCTGACTTGAGGCCTGCACCCGGGTCAGTGCTCAGGCTTCGGGCCTGTACCCGGGGTCAGGGTTCAAGGATTGACCTGTACTCGGGGTCAGGGTTCAAGCTTCTGGCATTCACTCAGGGTCAGTGTTCATGGTTCAGGGTTGAGGCCTGTACTCGGGGTCAGGGTTCAGGCTTGTGGCCTGCACCCGGTGTCAGGGTTCAGGGTTGGGACCTGTACTCGGGGTCAGGGTTCAGGATTGGGGCCCGTACTCGGGGTCAGGTTTCAAGGTTTGGGCCTGTACTTGTGGTTAAGGTTCAGGCTTGTGGACAGTACTCGGGGTCAGGGTTCAGGGATCATGGTTGGGGCCTGTGCTCGGGTCAGGGTTCAGAGTCAGGGCCTGTAGTCGGGGTCAGGGTTCAGGCTTGTTGGCTGTAGTCGGGGTCAGGGTTCAGGGTTGGGGCGTGTACTCGGGGTCAGGGCTCAGCCTTGGGGCCTGGACTCGGGGTCAGGGCTCAGGCGTGGGGCCTGTACTCGGGTCAGGGCTCAGGCTAGGGGCCTGGACTCGCGGTCAGGGCTCAGGCTAGGGGCCTATACTCGGGGTCAGTGTTCAGACTTGTGGCATTCACTCAGAGTCAGGGTTCATGGTTCAGGGTTGAGGCCTGTACTCGGGGTCAGTGTTCAGGCATGTGGCCTGTACCCGGGGTCAGCGTTCAGGGTTGGGACCTGTACTCGGGGTCAGGGTTCAGGATTGGGGCCTGTACTCGGGGTCAGGTTTCAAGGTTTGGGCCTGTACTCGTGGTTAAGGTTCAGGCTTGTGGACAGTACTCGGGGTTAGGGTTCAGGGTTCATGGTTGAGGCCTGTACTCGGGTCAGGGTTCAGAGTCGGGACCTGTAGTCGGGGTCAGGGTTCAGGCTTGTGGCCTGTACGCGGGGTCAGGGTTCAGGCTTGGGGACTGGACTCGGGGTCAGGTTTCAGTCTTGGGGCCTGGACCCGGGGTCAGGGCTCAGGCTTGGGGCATGTACCCGGGGTCAGTGTTCAGGCTTGGGGCCTGTACTCGGGTTCAGGGTTCAGGCTTGTGGCCTGTACTCGGGGTCAGGGTTCAGAGTTGGGGCCTGCACCCGGGGTCAGGGGTCAGGATTGGGACTGTACTCGGGGTCACGTTTCAAGGTTTGACCTGTACTCGGGGTCGAGGTTCAGGCTTGTGGTCTTTACTCGGGGCCAGGGTTCAAGGTTCAGGTTTGAGGCCTGTACTCGGGGTCAGGGTTCAGGATTGGGGCCTGTACTCGGCGTCAGGTTCAGGGTCGGGGACTATACTCGGGGTCGAGGTTCTGGCTTGTGGCCTGTACTCGGGGTCAGGGTTCAGAGTCGGGGCCTGCAGTGTGGGTCAGGGTTCAGAGTCGTGGACTGTACTCGGGGTCGAGGTTCAGGCTTGTGGCCTGTACTCGGTGTCAGGGTTCAGGGCTGAGGCGTGTACTCGGGGTCAGGGTTCAGAGTCGGGGCCTGCAGTCGGGGTCAGCGTTCAGGGTTGGGGCCTGTACTCAAGGTCACGGGTCAGGCTTGTGATCTGTACTCGGGGTCAGGGTTCAGGCTTGTGGCATGTCCTCAGGGTCAGGGTTCAGGGTTGTGGCCTGTACTCGGGGTCAGGATTCAGGCTCGTGGCCTGTACACGGGCTCAGGGTTCAGGCTTGAGGACTGTACTCGGGGTCAGGGTTCAGAGTTGGGGCCTGTAGTCAGGGTCAGGCTTCAGGCTTGTGGCCTGTACTCGGGGTCAGGGTTCAGGGTTGGGGCCTGGACTCGCAGTCAGAGTTCAGGGTTCAGGGTTGAGGCCTGCAGTCGGGGTCAGGCTTCAGGCTTGTGGCCTATACTCGGAGTCAGGGTTCAGGGTTGGGAACTGTACTCGGTGTCAGGGTTCAGGGTTGCGGCCTGTACTCGGGGTCAGGATTCAAGGTTTGGGCCTGTACTCGTGGTCAGGGTTCAGGCTTGGGGCCTGGACTCGGGGTCAGGGGGATGGCTTTGGGCTGTACTCGGGGTCAGGGTTCAGGGTTAGGGCGTGTACTCGGGGTCAGGGCTCAGCCTTGGGGCTGGACTCGGGGTCAGGGCTCAGGCGTGGGGCCTGTACTCGGGTCAGGGCTCAGGCTAGGGGCCTGGACTCGCGGTCAAGGCTCAGGCTAGGGGCCTATACTCGGGGTAAGGGTTCAGGCTTCTGGCCTGTACCCGGTGTCAGTGTTCAAGGTTTGACCTGTACTCGGGGTCAGTGTTCAGACTTGTGGCATTCACTCAGAGTCAGGGTTCATGGTTCAGGGTTGAGGCCTGTACTCGGGGTCAGTGTTCAGGCATGTGGCCTGTACCCGGGGTCAGCGTTCAGGGTTGGGGCCTGTACTCGGGGTCAGGGTTCAGGATTCGGGCCTGTACTCGGGGTCAGGTTTCAAGGTTTGGGCCGGTACTTGTGGTTAAAGTTCAGGCTTGTGGACAGTACTCGGGGTTAGGGTTCAGGGTTCATGGTTGAGGCCTGTACTCGGGTCAGAGTTCAGAGTCGGGACCTGTAGTCGGGGTCAGGGTTCAGGCTTGTGGCCTGTACGCGGGGTCAGGGTTCAGGCTTGGGGACTGGACTCGGGGTCAGGTTTCAGGCTTGGGGCCTGGACCCGGGGTCAGTGCTCAGGCTTGGGGGCCTGTATCAGGGGTCAGGGCTCCTGCTTGGGGCATGTACCCGGGTTCAGGGTTCAGGCTTGTGGCATTTCCTCTGGGTCAGGGTTCAGAGTTGGGGCCTGCACCCGGGGTCAGGGGACAGGATTGGGTCTGTACTCGGGGTCACGTTTCAAGGTTTGACCTGTACTCGGGGTCGAGGTTCAGGCTTGTGGTCTTTACTCGGGGTTAGGGTTCAGGGTTCAGGTTGAGGCCTGTCCTCGGTCAGGGTTCAGAGTCGGGACCTGTAGTCGGGGTCAGGGTTCAGTCTTGGGGCCTGGACCGGGGGTCAGGGCTCAGGCTTGGGGCATGTACCCGGTGTCAGTGTTCAGGCTTGGGGCCTGTACTCGGGTTCAGGGTTCAGGCTTGTGGCCTGCACCCGGGGTCAGGGTTCAGAGTTGGGGCCTGCACCCGGGGTCAGGGGTCAGGATTGGGACTGTACTCGGGGTCACGTTTCAAGGTTTGACCTGTACTCGGGGTCGAGGTTCAGGCTTGTGGTCTTTACTCGGGGCCAGGGTTCAAGGTTCAGGTTTGAGGCCTGTACTCGGGGTCAGGGTTCAGGATTGGGGCCTGTACTCGGCGTCAGGTTCAGGGTCGGGGACTATACTCGGGGTCGAGGTTCTGGCTTGTGGCCTGTACTCGGGGTCAGGGTTCAGAGTCGGGGCCTGCAGTGTGGGTCAGGGTTCAGAGTCGTGGACTGTACTCGGGGTCGAGGTTCAGGCTTGTGGCCTGTACTCGGTGTCAGGGTTCAGGGCTGAGGCGTGTACTCGGGGTCAGGGTTCAGAGTCGGGGCCTGCAGTCGGGGTCAGGGTTCAGGGTTGGGGCCTTACTCAGGGTCAGGGTTCAGGCTTGTGATCTGTACTCGGGGTCAGGGTTCAGGCTTGTGGCATGTCCTCAGGTCAGGGTTCAGGCTTGTGGCCTGTACTGGGGTCAGATTCAGGCTCGTGGCCTGTACACGGGCTCAGGGTTCAGGCTTGAGGGCTGTACTCGGGGTCAGGGTTCAGAGTTGGGGCCTGTACTCGGGGTCAGGCTTCAGGCTTGTGGCCTGTACTCGGGGTCAGGGTTCAGGGTTGGGGCCTGTACTCGGGGTCAGGGTTCAGGGTTGGGGCCTGCAGTGTGGGTCAGGGTTCAGAGTCGTGGACTGTACTCGGGGTCAAGGTTCAGGCTTGTGGCCTGTACTCGGTGTCAGGGTTCAGGGTTGAGGCCTGTACTCGGGGTCAGGGTTCAGGCTTGGGGCCTGTACTCGGGGTCAGGGTTCAGGGTTGGGGCCTGTACTCGGGGTCAGGGTTCAGGCTTGGGGCCTGTACTCGGGGTCAGGGTTCAGGCTTGGGGCCTGTACTCGGGGTCAGGGTTCAGGCTTGTGGCCTGTACTCGGGGTCAGGGTTCAGGTTGGGCCTGTACTCGGGGTCAGGGTTCAGGTTTGGGCCTGTAACGGGTCCGGGTCAGGCTTGTGGCCTGTACTCGGGGTCAGGTTCAGGGTTCAGGCTTGAGGCCTGTACTCAGGGTCAGGGTTCAGGGTTGGGGCCTGTACTCGGGGTCAGGTTTCAAGGTTTGGGCCTGTACTCTTGGTTAAGGTTCAGGCTTGTGGACAGTACTCGGGGTCAGGGTTCATGGTTGAGGCCTGTACTCAGGTCAGGATTCAGAGTCGGAGCCTGTAGTCGGGGTCAGGTTTCAGGTTTGTGGGCTATAGTCAGGGTCAGGGTTCAGGCTTGTGGCCTGTACTTGGTGTCAGGGTTCAGGCTTGTGGCCTGTACTTGGGGTCAGGGTTCAGGCTTGTGGCGGGTACTCAGGGACAGGGTTCAGGCTTGTGGCCTGTACACGGGCTCAGGTTCAGGCTTGAGGCCTGTACTCGGGGTCAGGGTTCAGGATTCGGGCCTGGACTCACAGTCAGAGTTCAGGGTTCAGGGTAGAGGCCTGCAGTCGGGGTCAGGGCTCAGGCTTGTGGCCTGTACATGGATTCAGGGTTCAGGGTTGGGAACTGTACTCGGTGTCAGGGTTCAGGGTTGCGGCCTGTACTCGGGGTCAGGATTCAAGGTTTGGGCCTGTACTCGTGGTCAGGGTTCAGGCTTGGGGCCTGTACTCGGGGTCAGGGGTCAGGCTTGGGGCCTGGACTCGGGGTCAGGGGTCAGGCTTGGGGCCTGGACTCGGGGTCAGGGCTCAGGCTTGTGGCCTGGACTCGGGGTCAGGGCTCAGGCTTGGGGCCTGGACTTCGGGTCAGGGCTCAGGCTTGGGGCCTGGACTCGGGGTCAGGGCTCAGGCTTGGGGCCTGACTTGGGGTCAGGGCTCAGGCTTGGGGCCTGGACTCGGGGTCAGGGCTCAGACTTGGGGCCTGGAAGGTGTCAGGGCTCAGGCTTGGGGCCTGGACTCGGGGTCAGGGCTCAGGCTTGGGGCCTGGACTCGTGGTCATGGCTCAGGCTTGGGGCCTGGACTCGGGATCATGGCTCAGGCTTGTGGTCTGGACTCTGGGTCAGGGCTCAGCCTTGGGGCCTGGACTCGAGGTCAGGGCTCAGGCTTGCGGCATGTACTCGTTTTCAGGGGTCAGGCTAGGGGCCTTGGACGCGGGGTCATGGCTCAGGCTTGGGGTCTGGACTCTGGGTCAGGGCTCAGCCTTGGGGCCTGGACTCGGGGTCAGGACTCAGGCTTGCGGCCTGTACTCATGGTCAGGGCTCAGGCTAGGGGCCTGGACTCGCGGTCAGGGCTCAGGCTAGGGGCCTGGACGGGAGGTCAGGCTGGTGACTGGTCAGGGTCAGCTGGGGCCTGGACTCGAGGTCATGGTTCAGGCTTGTGGCCTGTACTCGGGGTCAGGGTTCCAGCTCTTGGCCTGTACTCGGGGTCATGGTGCAGGCTTGGGGCCTCTACGTGGTGTCAGGGCTCAGGGTTGAGGCCTGTAGTTGGGGTCAGGGTTCACGTTCGGGGCCTGTACTCCGGGTCACAGTTCAGGGTGACTGACTGTACTCGGGGTCAGGGTTCAGGCTTGTGGCCTGTACTCGGGGTCAGGGTACAGGCTTGGGGCCTGTACTCGGGGTCATGTCTCAGGCTTGGGGCCGGGACTCGGGGTCAGGGATCAGGATTGGGGTTGGGACTCAGGGTCAGCGCTCAGGCTTCGGGCCTGGACTTGGGGTCAGGGCTCAGGTTTCGGGCCTGGACTCGGGGTGAGGGCTCAGGCTTGGGGCCTGGACTTGGAGGCAGGGCTCAGGCATGGGGCCTGGACTCGGGGCCAGGGTTCAGGCTTGGGGCCTTTATCGGTGTCAGGGCTCAGGCTAGGATCTGGACTCGGGGTCAGGGCTCATGCTTGGGGCCCAGACTCGGAGTCAGGGCACAGGCTAGGGGCCTGGACTCGGGGTCAGGTCTTAGGCTTCGAGCCTGTACCCGGGGTCACGGCTCACGCTTGGGACCTGTACCCGGGCTGAGGGCTCACACTTGGGGCCTGTACCCGGGGTCAGGGCTCAGGCTTGGGGCCTGTACCCGGGGTCAGGGCTCCGGCTTGGGGCCTGTACCCGGGGTCAGGGCTCAGGCTTGGGGTCTGTACGCAGGGTCAGGGCTCAGGCTTGGGGCCTGTTCCCAGGGGTCAGGGCTCAGACTTGAGGCCTGTACCCGGGTTCAGGGCTCAGGCTTGGGGCCTGTACCCGGGGTCAGGGTTCAGGCTTGTGGCCTGCACCCGGTGTCAGGGTTCAGGGTTGGGACCTGTACTCGGGGTCAGGGTTCAGGATTGGGGCCTGTACTCGGGGTCAGGTTTCAAGGTTTGGGCCTGTACTTGTGGTTAAGGTTCAGGCTTGTGGACAGTACTCGGGGTTAGGGTTCAGGGTTCATGGTTGAGGCCTGTACTCGGGTCAGGGTTCAGAGTCAGGACCTGTAGTCAGGGTCAGGGTTCAGGCTTGTGGCCTGTACGCGGGGTCAGGGTTCAGGCTTGGGGCCTGGACTCGGGGTCAGGTTTCAGTCTTGGGGCCTGGACCCGGGGTCAGGGCTCAGGCTTGGGGCCTGTATCCAGGGTCAGGGCTCAGGCTTGGGGCATGTACCCGGGGTCAGTGTTCAGGCTTGGGGCCTGTACTCGGGTTCAGGGTTCAGGCTTGTGGCCTGTACTCGGGGTC
Organism: Sphyrna mokarran; assembly: GCA_024679065.1. Lineage (NCBI taxonomy): Eukaryota > Metazoa > Chordata > Chondrichthyes > Carcharhiniformes > Carcharhinidae > Sphyrna > Sphyrna mokarran. The sequence continues at coordinate 10,340 of JAGIQG010000147.1, read as the reverse complement.
AGGGTTCAGAGTTGGGGCCTGCACCCGGGGTCAGGGGTCAGGATTGGGACTGTACTCGGGGTCACGTTTCAAGGTTTGACCTGTACTCGGGGTCGAGGTTCAGGCTTGTGGTCTTTACTCGGGGTCAGGGTTCAAGGTTCAGGTTTGAGGCCTGTACTCGGGGTCAGGGTTCAGGATTGGGGCCTGTACTCGGCGTCAGGTTCAGGGTCGGGGACTATACTCGGGGTCGAGGTTCTGGCTTGTGGCCTGTACTCGGGGTCAGGGTTCAGAGTCGGGGCTGCAGTGTGGGTCAGGGTTCAGAGTCGTGGACTGTACCGGGGTCGAGGTTCAGGCTTGTGGCCTGTACTCGGTGTCAGGGTTCAGGGCGAGGCGTGTACTCGGGGTCAGGGTTCAGAGTCGGGGCCTGCAGTCGGGGTCAGTGTTCAGGGTTGGGGCCTGTACTCGGTGTCAGGTTCAGGCTTGTGGCCTGTACTCAGGGTCAGGGTTCAGGCTTGTGATCTGTACTCGGGGTCAGGGTTCAGGCTTGTGGCCTGTACTCTGTGTCAGGGTTCAGGGTTGGGGCCTGCACTTGGGGTCAGGGTTCAGGGTTGGGCCTGTACTCCGGGTCCGGGCTCAGGCTTGTGGCCTGTACTCGGGGTCAGGGTTCAGGGTTCAGGGTTGAGGCCCCTACTCGGGGTCAGGTTTCAGGTTCGGGGCCAGTACCCGGGGTCAGGGTTCAAGGTACTGGGCCTGTACTCGTGGTCAAGGTTCAGGTTTGTGGCCTGAACTCGGGGTCAGGGTTCAGGCTTGAGGCCTGTACTCGGGGTCAGGGTTCAGAGTCAGGGCCTTGACTCGGGGCTAGGGCTCAGACTTGGGGCCTGGACCCGGGGTCAGGGCTGAAGCTTGGAGCCTGGACTCGGGGTCAGGGCTCAGGCAGGGGGGCTGGACTTGGGTTTGGGGCCTGGACTCCGGGTCACGGCTCAGGCTTGGCGCCAGGACTCGGGGTCAGGGCTCAGACTTGGGGCCTGGACTCGTGGTCAGGGCTCCGACTTGGGGCTTGGACTCGGGGTCAGGGTTCAGGATTGGGGCCTGTACCTGGGATCAGGGGTCAAGGTTTGACCTGTACTCGGAGTCAGGGTTCAGGCTTTTGGCATTCACTCAGTGTCAGGTTCATGGTTCAGGGTTGAGGCCTGTACTTGGGGTCAGGGTTCAGGCTTGTGGCCTGCACCCGGTGTCAGGGTTCAGCGTTGGGACCTGTACTCGGGATCAGGGTTCAGGATTGGGGCCTGTACTCGGGGTCAGGTTTCAAGGTTTGGGCCTGTACTTGTGGTTAAGGTTCAGGCTTGTGGACAGTACTCGGGGTCAGGGTTCAGGGATCATGGTTGAGGCCTGTGCTCGGGTCAGGGTTCAGAGTCAGGGCCTGTAGTCGGGGTCAGGGTTCAGGCTTGTGGGCTGTAGTCGGGGTCAGGGTTCAGGGTTGGGGCGTGTACTCGGGGTCAGGGCTCAGCCTTGGGGCCTGGACTCGGGGTCAGGGCTCAGGCGTGGGGCCTGTACTCGGGTCAGGGCTCAGGCTAGGGGCCTGGACTCGCGGTCAGGGCTCAGGCTAGGGGCCTATACTCGGGGTCAGGGTTCAGGCTTGTGGCCTGTACTCGGGGTCAGGGTTCAGGCTTGTGGCCTGTACCCGGGGTTAGGGTTCAGGATTGGGGCCTGTACCCGGGGTGAGGGTTCAAGGTTTGACCGGTACTCGGGGTCAGGGTTCAGACTTGTGGCATTCACTCAGGGTCAGGGCTCATGGTTCAGGGTTGAGGCCTGTACTCGGGGTCAGGGTTCACAGTCGGGGCCTGCAGTGTGGGTCAGGGTTCAGAGTCGTGGACTGTACTCGGGGTCGAGGTTCAGGCTTGTGGCCTGTACTCGGTGTCAGGGTTCAGGGCTGAGGCGTGTACTCGGGGTCAGGGTTCAGAGTCGGGGCCTGCAGTCGGGGTCAGTGTTCAGGGTTGGGGCCTGTACTCAGGGTCAGGGTTCAGGCTTGTGATCTGTACTCGGGGTCAGGGTTCAGGCTTGTGGCATGTCCTCAGGGTCAGGGTTCAGGCTTGTGGCCTGTACTCGGGGTCAGGATTCAGGCTCGTGGCCTGTACACGGGCTCAGGGTTCAGGCTTGAGGACTGTACTCGGGGTCAGGGTTCAGAGTTGGGGCCTGTAGTCAGGGTCAGGCTTCAGGCTTGTGGCCTGTACTCGGGGTCAGGGTTCAGGGTTGGGGCCTGGACTCGCAGTCAGAGTTCAGGGTTCAGGGTTGAGGCCTGCAGTCGGGGTCAGGCTTCAGGCTTGTGGCCTACTCGGAGTCAGGGTTCAGGGTTGGGAACTGTATCGGTGTCAGGGTTCAGGGTTGCGGCCTGTACTCGGGGTCAGGATTCAAGGTTTGGGCCTGTACTCGTGTCAGGGTTCAGGCTTGGGGCCTGGACTCGGGGTCAGGGCTCAGGCTTGGGGCCTGGACTAGGGGTCAGGGCACAGGCTTGGGGCCTGGACTCGGGATCAGGGCTCAGGCTTGGGGCTGGACACGGGGTCAGGGATCAGGCTAGGATCTGGACTCGGGGTCAGGGCTCAAGCGTGGGGCCTGGAGAGGTGTCAGGGCTCAGGCTAGGGGCCTGGACTCGGGGTCAGGGCTCAGGCTTTGGGCCTGGACTCGAGGTCAGAGCTCAGGCTCCGGGCCTGGACTCGGGGTCAGGGCTCAGGCTTGGGGCCTGGACTCGTGGTCATGGCTCAGGCTTGGGGCCTGGACTCGGGGTCATGGCTCAGGCTTGGGGCCTGGACTCTGAATCAGGGCTCAGCCTTGGGGCCTGGACTCGGGGTCAGGGCTCAGGATTGCGGCCTGTACTCAGGGTCAGGGCTCAGGCTAGGGGCCAGGATTCGCGGTCAGGGCTCAGGCTACGGGCCTGGACGCGGGGTCATGGTTCAGGCTTGTGGCCGGTACTCAGGGTCAGGGTTCAAGGTACAGGGTTGAGGCCTGTACTCGGGTCGAGGTTCTGGCTTGTGGCCTGTACTCGGGGTCAGGGTTCAGGGTTCAGGCCTGTACTCGGGGTCAGGGTTCAGAGTCGGTGCCTCCAGTGTGGGTCAGGGTTCAGAGTCGTGGACTGTAGTCGGGGTCGAGGTTCAGGCTTGTGTCCTGTACTCGGTGTCAGGGTTCAGGGTTGAGGCGTGTACTCGGGGTCAGGGTTCAGGCTTGTGGCCTGTACTCAGGGTCAGGGTTCAGGCTTGTGATCTGTACTCGGGGTCAGGGTTCAGGATGTGGCCTGTACTCTGTGTCAGGGTTCAGGGTTGGGGCCTGCACTTGGGGTCAGGGTTCAGGGTTGGGCCTGTACTCGGGGTCCGGGCTCAGGCTTGTGGCCTGTACTTGGGGTCAGGGTTCAGGGTTCAGGGTTGAGGCCTCTACTCGGGGTCAGGGTTCAGGTTCGGGGCCGGTACCCGGGGTCAGGGTTCAGGCTTGTGGCCTGAACTCGGGGTCAGGGTTCAGGCTTGAGGCCTGTACTCGGGGTCAGGGTTCAGAGTCAGGGCCTTGACTCGGGCTCAGGGCTCACGCTTGGGGTCTGGACTCGGTATCAGGGCTCAGGCTTGGGGCCAGGACTCGGGGTCAGGGCTGAAGCTTGGAGCCTGGACTCGGGGTCAGGGCTCAGGCATGGGGGCTGGACTTGGGTTTGGGGCCTGGACTCGGGGTCACGGCTCAGGCTTGGCGCCAGGACTCGGGGTCAGGGCTCAGGCTTGGGGCCTGGACTCGGGGCCAGGGCTCCGACTTGGGGCTTGGACTCGGGGTCAGGGTTCAGGATTGGGGCCTGTACCCGGGGTCAGGGATCAAGGTTTGACCTGTACTCGGGGTCAGGGTTCAGGCTTGTGGCATTCACTCAGGGTCAGGTTCATGGTTCAGGGTTGAGGCCTGTACTCGGGGTCAGGGTTCAGGATTGGGCCTGTACTCGGGGTCAGGTTTCAAGGTTTGGGCCTGTACTCTTGGTTAAGGTTCAGGCTTGTGGACAGTACTCGGGGTCAGGGTTCATGGTTGAGGCCTGTACTCAGGTCAGGATTCAGAGTCGGAGCCTGTAGTCGGGGTCAGGTTTCAGGTTTGTGGGCTATAGTCAGGGTCAGGGTTCAGGGATGGGGTGTGTACTCGGGGTCAGGTTTCAGGCTTGTGGCCTGTACTCAGGGTCAGGGTTCAGGCTTGTGGCCTGTACTCGGGGTCAGGATTCAGGCTCGTGGCCTGTACACGGGCTCAGGGTTCAGGCTTGAGGACTGTACTATGGGTCAGGGTTCAGAGTTGGGGCCTCTAGTCAGGGTCAGGCTTCAGGCTTGTGGCCTGTACTCGGGGTCAGGGTTCAGGGTTGGGGCCTGGACTCGCAGTCAGAGTTCAGGGTTCAGGGTTGAGGCCTGCAGTCGGGGTCAGGCTTCAGGCTTGTGGCCTATACTCGGAGTCAGGGTTCAGGGTTGGGAACTGTATTCGGTGTCAGGGTTCAGGGTTGCGGCCTGTACTCGGGGTCAGGATTCAAGGTTTGGGCCTGTACTCGTGGTCAGGGTTCAGGCTTGGGGCCTGGACTCGGGGTCAGGGATCAGGCTTGGGGCCTGGACTCGGGGTCAGGGGTCAGGCTTGGGGCCTGGACTCGGGGTCAGCGGTCAGTCTTGGGGCCTGGACTCGGGGTCAGGGCTCAGGCTTGGGGCCTGGACTAGGGGTCAGGGCACAGGCTTGGGTCCTGGACTCGGGACCAGGGCTCAGGCTTGTGGCCAGGACACGGGGTCAGGGATCAGGCTAGGATCTGGACTCGGGGTCAGGGCTCAAGTGTGGGGCCTGGAGAGGTGTCAGGGCTCAGGCTAGGGGCCTGGACTCGGGGTCAGGGCTCAGGCTTTGGGCCTGGACTCGAGGTCAGGGCTCAGGCTCCGGGCCTGGACTCGGGGTCAGGGCTCAGGCTTGGGGCCTGGACTCGTGGTCATGGCTCAGGCTTGGGGCCTGGACTCGGGGTCATGGCTCAGGCTTGGGGCCTGGACTCTGAATCAGGGCTCAGCCTTGGGGCCTGGACTCGGGGTCAGGGCTCAGGATTGCGGCCTGTACTCAGGGTCAGGGCTCAGGCTAGGGGCCTGGATTCGCGGTCAGGGCTCAGGCTAGGGGCCTGGACGCGGGGTCATGGTTCAGGCTTGTGGCCTGTACTCAGGGTCAGGGTTCAAGGTACAGGGTTGAGGCCTGTACTCGGGGTCAGGGTTCAGGATTGGGGCCTGTGCTCGGCGTCAGGTTCAGAGTCGGGGACTATACTCGGGGTCGAGGTTCTGGCTTGTGGCCTGTACTCGGGGTCAGGGTTCAGGGTTCAGGCCTGTACTCGGGGTCAGGGTTCAGAGTCGGGGCCTCCAGTGTGGGTCAGGGTTCAGAGTCGTGGACTGTAGTCGGGATCGAGGTTGAGGCTTGTGGCCTGTACTCGGTGTCAGGGTTCAGGCTTGTGGCCTGTACTCAGGGTCAGGGTTCAGGCTTGTGTCTGTACTCGGGGTCAGGGTTCAGGCTTGTGGCCTGTACTCTGTGTCAGGGTTCAGGGTTGGGGCCTGCACTTGGGGTCAGGGTTCAGGGTTGGGCCTGTACTCGGGGTCCGGCTCAGGCTTGTGGCCTGTACTCGGGGTCAGGGTTCAGGGTTCAGGGTTGAGGCCTCTACTCGGGGTCAGGGTTCAGGTTCGGGGCCGGTACCCGGGGTCAGGGTTCAGGCTTGTGGCCTGAACTCGGGGTCAGGGTTCAGGCTTGAGGCCTGTACTCGGGGTCAGGGTTCAGAGTCAGGGCCTTGACTCGGGCTCAGGGCTCACGCTTGGGGTCTGGACTCGGTATCAGGGCTCAGGCTTGGGGCCAGGACTCGGGGTCAGGGCTGAAGCTTGGAGCCTGGACTCGGGGTCAGGGCTCAGGCATGGGGGCTGGACTTGGGTTTGGGGCCTGGACTCGGGGTCACGGCTCAGGCTTGGCGCCAGGACTCGGGGTCAGGGCTCAGGCTTGGGGCCTGGACTCGGGGCCAGGGCTCCGACTTGGGGCTTGGACTCGGGGTCAGGGTTCAGGATTGGGGCCTGTACCCGGGGTCAGGGATCAAGGTTTGACCTGTACTCGGGGTCAGGGTTCAGGCTTGTGGCATTCACTCAGGGTCAGGTTCATGGTTCAGGGTTGAGGCCTGTACTCGGGGTCAGGGTTCAGGATTGGGCCTGTACTCGGGGTCAGGTTTCAAGGTTTGGGCCTGTACTCTTGGTTAAGGTTCAGGCTTGTGGACAGTACTCGGGGTCAGGGTTCATGGTTGAGGCCTGTACTCAGGTCAGGATTCAGAGTCGGAGCCTGTAGTCGGGGTCAGGTTTCAGGTTTGTGGGCTATAGTCAGGGTCAGGGTTCAGGGTTGGGGTGTGTACTCGGGGTCAGGTTTCAGGCTTGTGGCCTGTACTCAGGGTCAGGGTTCAGGCTTGTGGCCTGTACTTGGTGTCAGGGTTCAGGCTTGTGGCCTGTACTTGGGGTCAGGGTTCAGGCTTGTGGCGGGTCCTCAGGGACAGGGTTCAGGCTTGTGGCCTGTACACGGGCTCAGGTTCAGGCTTGAGGCCTGTACTCGGGGTCAGGGCTCAGGCTTTGGGCCTGGACTCGGGGTCAGGGTTCAGGATTCGGGCCTGGACTCACAGTCAGAGTTCAGGGTTCAGGGTAGAGGCCTGCAGTCGGGGTCAGGGTTCAGGCTTGTGGCCTGTACTCAGGGTCAGGGTTCAGGCTTGTGGCCTGTACTTGGTGTCAGGGTTCAGGCTTGTGGCCTGTACTTGGGGTCAGGGTTCAGGCTTGTGGCGGGTCCTCAGGGACAGGGTTCAGGCTTGTGGCCTGTACACGGGCTCAGGTTCAGGCTTGAGGCCTGTACTCGGGGTCAGGGCTCAGGCTTTGGGCCTGGACTCGGGGTCAGGGTTCAGGATTCGGGCCTGGACTCACAGTCAGAGTTCAGGGTTCAGGGTAGAGGCCTGCAGTCGGGGTCAGGGCTCAGGCTTGTGGCCTGTACATGGATTCAGGGTTCAGGGTTGGGAACTGTACTCGGTGTCAGGGTTCAGGGTTGCGGCCTGTACTCGGGGTCAGGATTCAAGGTTTGGGCCTGTACTCGTGGTCAGGGTTCAGGCTTGGGGCCTGGACTCGGGGTCAGGGTTCAGGCTTGGGGCCTGTACTCGGGGTCAGGGGTCAGGCTTGGGCCTGTCGGGGTCAGGTCAGGCTTGGGGCCTGGACGGGGTCAGGGTCAGGCTTGGGCCTGCTCGGGGTCAGGGCTCAGGCTTGGGGCCTGGACTCGGGGTCAGGGCCAGGCTGGGGCCTGGACTCGGGTCAGGGCTCAGGCTTGTGGCCTGTACTCGGGGTCAGGGCTCAGGCTTGGGGCCTGGACTCGGGGTCAGGGCTCAGGCTTGGGGCCTGGACTCGGGGTCAGGGCTCAGGCTTGGGGCCTGGACTCGGGGTCAGGGCTCAAGGTTTGGCCTGTACTCGGGGTCAGGGCTCAGGCTTGGGGCCTGGACTCGGGGTCAGGGCTCAGGTTCAGGGTTGGGGCCTGGACTCGGGGTCAGGGCTCAGAGTTGGGGCCTGCACTGTGGGTCAGGGCTCAGAGTCGTGGACTGTACTCGGGGTCAAGGTTCAGGCTTGTGGCCTGTACTCGGTGTCAGGGTTCAGGGCTGAGGCCTGTACTCGGGGTCAGGGTTCAGAGTCGGGGCCTGCAGTCGGGGTCAGTGTTCAGGGTTGGGGCCTGTACTCAGGGTCAGGGTTCAGGCTTGTGATCTGTACTCGGGGTCAGGGTTCAGGCTTGTGGCCTGTACTCAGGGTCAGGGTTCAGGCTTGTGGCCTGTACTCGGGGTCAGGATTCAGGCTCGTGGCCTGTACACGGGCTCAGGGTTCAGGCTTGAGGACTGTACTCGGGGTCAGGGTTCAGAGTTGGGGCCTGTAGTCAGGGTCAGGCTTCAGGCTTGTGGCCTGTACTCGGGGTCAGGGTTCAGGGTTGGGGCCTGGACTCGCAGTCAGAGTTCAGGGTTCAGGGTTGAGGCCTGCAGTCGGGGTCAGGCTTCAGGCTTGTGGCCTATACTCGGAGTCAGGGTTCAGGGTTGGGAACTGTACTCGGTGTCAGGGTTCAGGGTTGCGGCCTGTACTCGGGGTCAGGATTCAAGGTTTGGGCCTGTACTCGTGGTCAGGGTTCAGGCTTGGGGCCTGGACTCGGGGTCAGGGATCAGGCTTGGGGCCTGGACTCGGGGTCAGGGGTCAGGCTTGGGGCCTGGACTCGGGGTCAGCGGTCAGGCTTGGGGCCTGGACTCGGGGTCAGGGCTCAGGCTTGGGGCCTGGACTAGGGGTCAGGGCACAGGCTTGGGGCCTGGACTCGGGATCAGGGCTCAGGCTTGGGGCTGGACACGGGGTCAGGGATCAGGCTAGGATCTGGACTCGGGGTCAGGGCTCAAGCGTGGGGCCTGGAGAGGTGTCAGGGCTCAGGCTAGGGGCCTGGACTCGGGGTCAGGGCTCAGGCTTTGGGCCTGGCTCGGGGTCAGGGCTCAGGATTGCGGCCTGTACTCAGGGTCAGGGCTCAGGCTAGGGGCCTGGATTCGCGGTCAGGGCTCAGGCTAGGGGCCTGGACGCGGGGTCATGGTTCAGGCTTGTGGCCTGTACTCAGGGTCAGGGTTCAAGGTACAGGGTTGAGGCCTGTACTCGGGGTCAGGGTTCAGGATTGGGGCCTGTGCTCGGCGTAAGGTTCAGGGTCGGGGACTGTACTCGGGGTCGAGGTTCTGGCTTGTGGCCTGTACTCGGGGTCAGGGTTCAGGGTTCAGGCCTGTACTCGGGGTCAGGGTTCAGAGTCGGGGCCTCCAGTGTGGGTCAGGGTTCAGAGTCGTGGACTGTAGTCGGGGTCGAGGTTCAGGCTTGTGGCCTGTACTCGGTGTCAGGGTTCAGGGTTGAGGCCTGTACTCGGGTCAGGGTTCAGGTTGGGGCCTGCGGGTCAGGTCAGACCCCCCCCTCCGGGGTCAGTCAATGGCCTCAGGTCGGTCAGGGGAGGCCTGTACTCGGTGTCAGGGTTCAGGCTTGTGGCCTGTACTCAGGGTCAGGGTTCAGGCTTGTGATCTGTACTCAGGTTCATGGTTCAGGCTTGTGGCCTGTACTCTGTGTCAGGGTTCAGGGTTGGGGCCTGCACTTGGGGTCAGGGTTCAGGGTTGGGCCTGTACTCGGGGTCCGGGCTCAGGCTTGTGGCCTGTACTCGGGGTCAGGGTTCAGGGTTCAGGGTTGAGGCCTCTACTCGGGGTCAGGGTTCAGGTTCGGGGCCGGTACCCGGGGTCAGGGTTCAGGCTTGTGGCCTGAACTCGGGGTCAGGGTTCAGGCTTGAGGCCTGTACTCGGGGTCAGGGTTCAGAGTCAGGGCCTTGACTCGGGCTCAGGGCTCAGGCTTGGGGCCTGGACTCGGTATCAGGGCTCAGGCTTGGGGCCAGGACTCGGGGTCAGGGCTGAAGCTTGGAGCCTGGACTCGGGGTCAGGGCTCAGGCATGGGGGCTGGACTTGGGTTTGGGGCCTGGACTCGGGGTCACGGCTCAGGCTTGGCGCCAGGACTCGGGGTCAGGGCTCAGGCTTGGGGCCTGGACTCGGGGCCAGGGCTCCGACTTGGGGCTTGGACTCGGGGTCAGGGTTCAGGATTGGGGCCTGTACCCGGGGTCAGGGATCAAGGTTTGACCTGTACTCGGGGTCAGGGTTCAGGCTTGTGGCATTCACTCAGGGTCAGGTTCATGGTTCAGGGTTGAGGCCTGTACTCGGGGTCAGGGTTCAGGATTGGGGCCTGTACTCGGGGTCAGGTTTCAAGGTTTGGGCCTGTACTCTTGGTTAAGGTTCAGGCTTGTGGACAGTACTCGGGGTCAGGGTTCATGGTTGAGGCCTGTACTCAGGTCAGGATTCAGAGTCGGAGCCTGTAGTCGGGGTCAGGGTTCAGGTTTGTGGGCTATAGTCAGGGTCAGGGTTCAGGGTTGGGGTGTGTACTCGGGGTCAGGTTTCAGGCTTGTGGCCTGTACTCAGGGTCAGGGTTCAGGCTTGTGGCCTGTACTTGGTGTCAGGGTTCAGGCTTGTGGCCTGTACTTGGGGTCAGGGTTCAGGCTTGTGGCGGGTCCTCAGGGACAGGGTTCAGGCTTGTGGCCTGTACACGGGCTCAGGTTCAGGCTTGAGGCCTGTACTCGGGGTCAGGGCTCAGGCTTTGGGCCTGGACTCGGGGTCAGGGCTCAGGCTTGGGGCCTGGACTCGGGGTCAGGGCTCAGGCTTGGGGCCTGTACTCGGGGTCAGGGCTCAGGCTTGGGGCCTGTACTCGGGGTCAGGGTTCAGGCTTGTGGCCTGTACTCGGGGTCAGGGCTCAGGCTTG